>SJXQ01002052.1:164461-276032 GCA_006408695.1 Aepyceros melampus | reverse complement strand
TGGTCCTGGAATGTAATTAATTCTACTTTGATATGCTTTATATAACTTTCCCGTCTCTTCACTTGCTGTCATCTGTCCCTTCCTGCTCTTTTAGCATTCCTACCTCAGATGTTATTTCTCTTTCTTCTTCTACCCTGAATCTGCAGTGGCCTGGAATGAAATGACTGGCTTTGTCACAGTAGTGTGTAGGCAGGAAGAAATAAGATATAAGCGAGGACCTGAGGAACTCTTGTAGAGTGCTTATACTGTGGTACTTGGACTTTCCACGTTTCTGCTTGCTTATGACATGGGATTGGTATGTAAAAATGAATTGACAACCATGAAATGCTTTACAAATGCATACGACAGTGACAAGGTTCCTGTTGTACAATCTGCTGCTCAGAGTTCCTCGTTGTCCTTCGTGGCTCCTGGCAAGGTTTTGACTCACAGAAATTGCTGGACAAGTGGCTCCCAGATAAGAGTGATGTACTGTCATTTGTTGTAGCAGATGTTGGCCTGACTTTAGCAGCAAGGAGGCTAATGTGAAGAATCTCTGTAGCAGAAGTGCTCTGCTTGGCCATTTCTGTAAAATGGCATGGGTGCCACATAGGGTCAGACTGTAACCCTCCCCAGTGGTGGGCACCATGGCCATATGCTCACCTGCATGAGAACTTAAGGTCTCTCAGCTCAGCCAGGCCAGATGTGTTTGCTACTTTCTGGTCAAGAACCACACTCGCAATTCTTCCAGGGAAGATGGAGTGTGAATGGCTATTTTCAGATGTTTGTGGTCTTTGCCCTGAAGTGTGTGAAACCATTTGGTTAAAAAGCTTTCCACCAACATTCTTGTTCATTCATGTTTTTACCCTGCAGGTCTTTATTGAACTCATACCTTGTAGGGAAGGGGGATAAAGAATGTGGAGGGGTTTTTCAAAGAGGTCAGGAAGGCCACACCAAGAAGATGAAATTGGAGCAGAGACTTGGTGGAGGAGAGGAAGCTAGCCGTGTACAGTGGGGGAAGAGTGTTGTTCAGTCCAGTGCTCAGTCGTGTCCAACTCTTTGCAACCCCATGGACCCCAGCACGTCAGGCTTCCCTGTCCATCACCAACTCTGGAGCTTGCTCAAACTCATGTCCGTCAAGTTGGTGATGCCACCCAATCATCTCATCCTCTGTCATCCCCTTCTCCTGCCTTCAATCTTTCCCAGCATCAGGGTCTTTTCCAGTGAGTCAGTTCTTTGCATCAAGTGGCCAAAGTATTGGAGCTTCAGAGTGTTGTAGGCAGAGGGAATGGGAAGTGCGAAGGTGCTAGGCCAGGAGTGTACCTGTGTGTCGGAGGGAACCACAAGGAAGTTTCCATACTAGAGTCACAGATGAACCAGGAAAATGGGTGCCAAGTGATTACTTGGAATGTGGTCTGATCTAAAGGCGAGGTCAGAAAGAAAGCTCCCTGACAGACCCTTGCAGACCCTTGTTTTATGGATATGAGGACTGTTATTCCCCTACAAGGCCTGGTGCATGGGGGTGGGGGGACCCTTGGTGATCTGTGTGTGTGTGTGTGTGTGTGTCCTGACAGAGGAGGGACAAAAAAGGGAAGGAGCCCTCACAGGGATGAAGTGGGTGGACTCTGCATGGCCTCGGAAGGACAGTCATTTCTGGCTGGGCTTTAGGAGCCAAGCACAGGGTCGAGGTGCAGATCCCTGGCAGTCAGAAGCTCAGGGCAAGCTTCTCCAAGTTTTGCCCAAACGCTTAATGGTCTGCAGGTGAACACACATGTTAATGTGTTTACTTTCATGTGTTTTAGGACCAAAAGCCCCTAATATGTCAAAACCACTGTCTTATAGATAATTATAGTATAGAATGACATTTAAACAGAATTTTTTTTAAAAAGAATAAAAATCTTGCAGTGGCCAAAAAAAAAAAAAAGATGCTAACTCTGTGCAGCAGTTCCACCCTCTTGAGGCTGGGGGTACCTGGGCAGAGCACCTCTGTGTCATCTTGGGAGCAGCAGCAGTGTCTCTGTCCCCACCCAGGTCCGTGAGCCACCACCTTCTTCCCAGCACTGCCTGCAGGTGTGTCTGTCCCACTGCCTGCGCCCAGCCAGGGCCCCTCAGGGCCATCTCTGGCTCAGCCTTTCTCTGAGTCTGGTGCCTGGAGTTTTCTCTCACTGCCCTGTGCGGCCACCTCAAGTGGGTCTGAAACCCTGCCTGCCACCCAGATCCCGAGCCCACTCTAGGATGCCCACCTCTGGCATCCCTCCATCTCTCCATCTGTGCTGCAGGCCCAGGCGGGCCCCTGCTGTCTTCTGTGTGTGTAGATCCAGCCTCTGAGGACCAGCACTGTCCTCTGCTCCGCAGGCCGTTGCTCTGTACACTCACCCGTGCCAGGATCTCTGTTCTCCAGATTGTCTTGTGTGTGAATCCGTACCACACTGGGCAGCATCTTAATATACTGTCGTGGTCGTGTAGAGATTCCCCCTGTTTACCTGGGCATCATCCATGCTCGGCGCACGCACGCACGTGCACTGTTCCTAGACAGCCCTGCTCCCATGAGCATAGTGGGGTGCACTGCGCGTGAGCTGTGCGCAGAGAAGCTGCGTGGGCGGGAGGGCGCATGAACCCGTTTTCCTGCCAGCCCTGCCTGGATGGCATCCTGGCTGTGCCACTTTCCAGTGAGTAGGTTGGAGGCATGTAGGAAGCAGAGAAGAAGGTATGTAACCGAGCCCTGAAAAAAATGTGAAGGTGTTAGTCGCTCAGTTGTGTCCGGCTCTCTGTGACCCCAGGGACTGTAGCCTAGAATTCTAGGCTCCTCTGTCCATAGGATTCTCCAGGCAAGAATACTGGAGTGGGTTGCCATGCCCTCCTCTGGGGGATCTTTCCGACCCAGGGAACGAAGCCAGGTCTCCTGCATTGCAGGTAGATTCTTTACTGTCTGAGCTACCAGGGAAGACACATAATAATAATTATGGTTGTTACTGCTTACTGGTTGCAAACATTTGGTACCTTTAGGACTTGTTTCTTCATCTAGGTTGTAACCTTCCTGGGGAGGGAATCCCAATTCTCCTCTTTTCTACCCCACAAGCCAATAGGTCCATGGTGCACAGTGAATATTCAGGGCCAATTTACACCATCAGTAGAGCAGCCCATTTATACTTGTGGGTTTTCTTGTAAATTGCCTATTGGGCCTGGAAGAAGTGTTTGCAACTCTTATATGAAACTCCACTATATATGTGTGCTACGTATTATCTGCAAGGAGATCCAACCAGTCCATTCTGAGGGAGATCAACCCTGGGATTTCTTTGGAAGGAATGATGCTAAAACTGAAGCTCCAGTACTTTGGGCACCTCATGCGAAGAGTTGACTCATTGGAAAAGACCCTGATGCTGGGAGGGATTGGGGGCAGGAGGAGAAAGGGACGACCGAGGATGAGACGGCTGGATGGCATCATAGACTCAATGGACGTGAGTCTGAGTGAACTCCGGGAGTTGGTGATGGACAGGGAGGCCTGGCGTACTGCGATTCATGGGGTCGCAAAGAGTCGGACACGACTGCGCGACTGAACTGAACTGAACTGACGTATTATTTGTATATGTGGGTCCCCAGTGGACTAAGACTGGCTGAGCATATGAAGCCACAGCTTTTTATTGAGCACTTACTGTATGCAGTGGGAGGGAAGGCTGCCCCTGCTGCCCCTGCTTCTGTGGAGACTTCCTCTCTGGTTTCTCTGTCTCCTCTCTCCAGAGCCTAGGCTTGTCTCTTTGCTCCTTTTCCCTACAGATCTTGGAATTTTCAATTACTTCCCGCAGATGGTAGGACCAGGTCCAAGCAGTAGAAGAATTTGTGACAGAGCTCCACTGCTAAGCCCTTCCTTCCTACACTAGGGGCAAAAACAAACAAACAAAAAATCTAAAATAATATCCTGATCTAGGCAGTGGTTACAAAGGTTATAATCTATAGAAATCCATGGAGCTGTATACCTAGGATTTCATGTCTTACTATATGTAAATTATATGTCAGTTTCTTAGGACTACCCTGGAAGTCCAGTGGTTAAGACTTTGCCTTCCAATGCAGGGGTTGTGGGTACGATCCCTGATATGAAAGCTAGGATCCACATCCCTCGTGGCGAAAAAACCCGAACAGAAAATAGAAACAATGTGGTAACAAATTCAATAAAGACTTTAAAAATGGTCCACATTAAAAAAAAAAAACTCAGTTTCTTGAAAAGTAATAATAGCCTGTTCTATTAAGCAAAGGGAGGTCCAGGAAACTAAGTGATGCTCCTTTGAGTCTATCAGCCTCAGGAGAATCTAATGCTGTGGAGAGCAGGGGGCAGTACTCTATGGGGCACGTGTTTGAGTCTTCAGAAGAGAAAGGCATGCCCATACTGCCTAGATTTCCCCCTCCCTGCTGGCGTCAGCCATCTGTGAACCTTCCTCATCCCCCACGTTTGCAGCTGGAGGGGCAGAGCTAGAAGGAGATGCCCCAGCGCCCGCTGCAGAGTCCCTGATCTGCCAGCATGTGCGTTCCCGGGCACAGCCCACTCTTGTGCACAAACCTCCTGCCACTCGGAAGTGCAGGCTGTCAAGTCCTGTCTCTGCTCCTTACCAGGCTAGAAATCGGCAAGTCTGGACCCTCAGTAAGCTCCCTGGGGGATGAGGGGGTCATCCCCTGTAAAATGGTGATAAGACCTATGTTATCTCATATGGTTGTCAGGAGCAGCAAATGAGATCCTGAATGTGAAACTTTTTGATAGTCTCTATAAGCAAAGTGGATTCCCAAGCCCAGCTTCATTCCTGGGTTTTGAGGGGTAGTAAAGCCCAGTGGTTCAGTGTGCAGGTGCTGGAGGTGGACTGGCCTGCCTGGCCCAGCCACTTACTACCTGTGTGACCTTGGCAAGCTGTGCACTCTCCTGGTACCTCAGTTTCCTGAGATGTGAAATGGGAGTAGTGACAGCACTTGGCCCACCTCATTGAGCAAAGGACTAGACAAGTAAATCCAGGTAAAGCACTTGGATCAGGGCTCAGTTACGCAGTTCATCTTACCGTGGGGCAAGATTCTTTGCTAAGCCTCGAGAGGACATCTTTAGTGGCCAGAAACAAACAAAAAAAAAAAAGCAAAAACCAGAACAAGCTTATTTGAATATAACTGTTTCATGCACTAGCTATATTTTGCATGATTAGGGAACTTGAGATTATTTGCTATATTTGATAACTTTTTCATCCTGAAAAACCTTTAATCTTTCAAGTTTGTCTAATAAGTAAAGGTCCCCTGTGACATGTCCTTGCTTCAAGAGTTTCTGCTGCAGGATCAGTTGTGAGCACTCTGATTTACAATTCAGCAAAAAGTGACGGACTGGGGATTCTTGTTCAATTCAAGGTGATTGCTGCTTAGTCATTTTTAACAGGACACCAGATTTAGCTCAATGCTTGCAGTGAGGGAGTGTGCATATCAGCTCAGGACGCTGCTTACACAGGCCGAGCCTCTGCGGCTTTCTGTTGTGTGAGCCTGGCTTCTAGAAGCTCATACACGGCTGACGCAGTGGCCTCTGTGCTGCCGAAGGGGGCAAGGGGCCCCTAGCACTAGAGTTGCATCACTGACTCTCTCTTCACCTAGCTTTTTGGTGAGTATTTGTGAAGGCCCGGGCTGGGGACTGTAGGAAAATGCAGAGGAGGAGTAAGAAGGCCAGATTCCCTGAAGGTCTGCCAAGTGGCAGGTGTTTTATATGCATTAAGATTATTTAGTCATCAGGTATTACACCGAGGCTTAGGTATTATGACTCCCTTTTTACAGACGAGAAGACTAAAGCAAGGTTAAGGCAGTTGTCCAGGGTCACTGTCTTGCGCTGTAGCCCAGGGGCTGACCTCAAGAGCTTTCCTAGGACCCTTGGTTGTACTGTCCCAGGGCTGCCATTCCCCTCATGTTATGTATGAATGACACCCCCAGATTTTATTTCCGAGTAAACTTAAAAATCAAGTAGGAGGGGACTTCCCTGGTGGTCCAGTGGTTAAGAATCCACCTGCCAGTGCAGGGGACACTGGTCCGGGAAGATCCTACGCGTCGTGGGGCAGCTAAGCCCGTGCGTTGCAGTGACTGAAGCCTGTGCGCCCTACAGCCCGTGCTCCTGTAACAGGAAAGCCACCGCAACGAGGAGCCTCGCACTGCGGCTGGAGCGTAGCCCCTCCTCGCCACACCTGGAGGAAAGCCTGCACACGGTAATGAAGACCCGGTGCAGCCACCAATAACAAAATTAAAAAAAAAAAAGGAATCCAGTAGGCGAGATAAAACATAAATAATTCAACCACAGCACATGATATAAGTCCAGTAAGGGACAGAGCTGTGTGTGTGCCGTGGAGGGCAGAGGCGCTTACTCAGGGGGAGACAGAGGAGATGTCAAACAACTCGTGATCCGAAATCAGTTCTGTTGTGCTTTGTGCTCTGACCCAGATGTCCAAGTGTGTCTTTCTGATATTCTTAGAGTTGCCGTAAAACAGTTATCAAGCTGTGCCTGGCCCCAGGTGGGCTCGGAAAGTCTCTCAAACATCCCACCTCTTCGTTTCCTCCCTGTGCTCTGCGGGAGATGGGCGATGCCCTACTGTGCTAAGGAGAGCTACTCCACCCTGAAAACTGGATGCCCGGCTGGCTCACACTTTCTCGAGCAAGGAGGTGATTTGTTTGTGTGCCTCAACTGTCTTTCCTGGTAGGTGGGGATGGACCATCACCCACCCTTTGGGTGTTCCCAGGGGTGTTGAGTTGTAGGGAAGGGTAGGAAATGAGGTACCAGCATCAGTGGAGAAAAGAGATAATGTTCTCCTGTGGTGATAAGTTTGGCAAGAAAGGTCCCAACTCTGCACAAAATGAGGGCTTCCTTGGCGGTCCAGTGGTTAAGAATCTGCCTACCAATGCAGGGGACACGGGTTCGATCCCAGTTCCAATTTGATCCCACAGTGCGGTAACTAAGCCCATGTGCCCCAGGAAGAGAAACCACCGCAACGGGAGCCAATGCACCGAAACAAAGGGTAGTCCTCCCACACAGCAATGAAGAGCCCAGCACAGCCAAGGTAAATAAATGAAAAAGCTACACAGAATGAAAGGTGATGAGACCTGATGGTGAACTTGGGGCGTAACCATGCTATCCACCGTGATAACGGACTCCGTGGGCTGGCTCAAGAAGCGCTTTGCTGGGCACCCGTGACAGCTCAGCAGTGACTCACGGCTCCCCGGGGCCTGATTCCCTAGGTCAGCCTCCAGGTTGTGCATGATCTGGCCCCTCCCACGCCTCAGCCTCTTGCCTTGCCTTTCCTCCTTGTCTGCTGAAACCACGCTGATCCTTGCCTCGGTTTCTGTGACAGATTCTGCTTGCTCACTTTCATCTCCAGGCCTTTGTCCATGCTGGACCCTATTCCTGGAGCCCCTTTTACCCCACTCTTTGCCTGGCCAATTCCTACTCCCCATCCAGGCCTCAGCAGACACATAACTTCACAGAAGCCTTCTGTGAACCGTGGGCCACTGGCATTTCCATTGCACGTGGAACAGAGCGACTTTTCTCTTGTGTTCGATAATGCGATCTTTCCTTCTGCCACCTTCTGCCCTGTCTCCAGATAAAGGAAGGAGAGGAAATCTAACTTGTCCTAGGTCAAGGAATGCCCCAGAAGTGAAGACTGGAGCCAGTGCCTCTTGACTGTTGAAGCAGGACCATGTCCACTGCCACCTTCTGCTTTCCTCTGTGGCTCTGTCATGGCTCTGATTTCCTGTGTGCTCTGGAAGAATCCTGAAAACCCCCAACCTGTGAAATAGCCCCTGAGAGAGAAGCATCTGGAAGTGTGTACTACGCCTGGAGCAGCAGGAAAAAACCCTGCCTCATGGCTCCTATTGGTAGGGAAGGCCCTGGTGCCTTGGGCTTTCCAAGATTTGAGAATTTGAATCAATGGAACTCGAGGAGGCCTGGTCAGTACAAAAATCCAACAGAACAGAGAACAGTATATGTTAGCCTGATGCTGAGAAACAACGGAACTAGGCTGTTGGCTCCAGAAACACGACAGGAGAGGTAGAAAATGACAAAGCTCCCCGTAGCTCTTTGGACAGCCCTGCAGGGTGGATGGTTCTGGCCTCTTTTTGCTGGTGAAGAAACTGAAGTTGGAGGCAGACCTGGTACCAGGACTGAGATAGCCTAGCCTGGGGATCTGCCAGGATACCCATCGACTGCAAAAATTCATCCCCCATCTTCCCCCACGTGCTTTTCCTCCCCCCCACCCCGCCTCCCCAACCCTTCATGAAGAAATCGCCTCAGGTGGTGCTTTCAAAATCGTTCTTTTAAAAATCGATTACCAAGAACCTACTATGGCCAGGTTCCCTGACAAGTTCCAGGCTTTCAGAACAAAGTGGTACTTGAACTTCCAAGTGTTTCTCAGAGGCTCCAGGAGGAGTTTAGGTCCTAAAAGCCAGCATCCTTAATGTCTTTTGGGTCTCAGGTTGCTCTGGGAAACTGAAGGGAGCTATGAAGAGTATCCTCAGGAAAAGCAGAATCTCTTCAGTCTCCTGCACTGTTCTGAGTTGGTAAAAACAGTATTTGTCTATCGGGGTTAACAGTCTCCCAAAGGCAGGCAGGCTGTGGATCTGCCACGCCTGGGCTTGACGGCAGGTTAAGAAACTGGACCAGATCATGGGATTGCAGCCTTGTTCTTTGAGAACAGCTATTAGTTCTCCCAAGGCAGCTTGTCACAGTGAACAGAGGATGGGGGCACAGCTGTGACTTTGCAGTCATGGTTCTCATTTTGGCAAAGTTGTCCCCGTACCAGTGTCCCGTGGTCTTTAATTTTTCCTCTCCCCAGGGTGCGGGAGGAAACCGAGGCAGAGAGGATAGCCAGCACCAGAGCCAACAATGGTGCTCAGAGAGAAAGCAGCCATTGGACCCAAGCCTTCAGGGGGTGCAGGGGGATGGGCGTAGGGGGAGGAGGCCCGGTGGGGTGTAGGAGGAACTTAGGAAAAAAGCAGAGAAGTTTTGCAGTGGGATTTAACAGTGTTTTAAAGAGAGCTCAACTTTGAGATGAACAGGAGGCTGAGAAAGCCTTTATAAGGTCTTCCTAAATGATGCTGACAGCTAAGAGTGGCATGCCCCTGAGAGTCTATGATTATCTCGAAGGAACAATCTTTATGGGAGCCTTATTAAGCACAGAGCGTGTCAGTGGGAGGAGCAGCACAGTGTTCACAGCTCTAGAGGGAAGTGAGGCAGCTCCCCGATCTGCAGTGAGCTTTGCAGCCCTTTCCCATTATTTCCTTAGCAGACTGTGGGGCTGGTGGAGGACGCCGTTGCTCCCTAGAAACCGAAGAACCCTAGGGTTGTTAGCGCAGGAGATGGTGGGCTGCCCGTCTAAAGGCATCCTTAAACCCTTAAAAAATAATAATAACATAAAATAAGCCCTTCTTTGGGCCTGGAGTTTACCCCTCTGCAGCCAGGGTGATGTGACACTCTAGATTAGAATGCCCACCCCCTCCCCCAAGCTCTGGGGCCCTGGGATTCCCTGGATCGGTGGCCTCCAAGAAACATCAGGAAAGCCATGGCCTGGTGAGGTCTTCTCCCATTCACGCGTGCAGGGAATCTGTCAGCCCTGCCCAAGGCTCACCCCGGAGCCCGGCAGCCTGTGCGACCATCTCAGGTGGAGATGCAGACATGGAGCAGAGGGTAAACCCAGAGGAGACAGGTCTGGGGAGAGCAGGAGAGCGTGGAGCCCAGTCCCTTTTTGATAACGCAGGGAAGCAGGGCAGCGTCACTTAGCTGCTAGACTGTTAGGGCTGATGAGCAGGGTGACAGCAGGATCATACTTTGAGGGCTTGCTGTGCACCAGGCGTGGTGAATCGGTGTCATCTCGCGCACTCTCCAGGGGCTTCCAGGTGGCTCAGTGGTAAAGAATCTGCCTGCAGGAACGCAAGAGACGGGGGTTCAGTCCCTGGGCTGGGAATGTCCCCTGGAGGACGAAGTAGCAACCCACTCCAGTATTCTCACCTGTAAAAATCCCATGGACAGAGGAGCCTGGCGGGCTACAGTCCGTGGAGTCACAAAAGAGTCAGACACAGCTGAGCCACTGAGCACGCATAGACATGCATTCTCTACGAGACTAGCATCACGGTGTGGCTGAGTGTCCATGTTACGCACGAGGTCCTCCATAGAATGCAAACCTTGAAGCCCCAGCAGCCAGCTCCAGTACCCTCTGAGTGTGTAGCAACTGTAGTAGTTTTCAATGACGCTGCCCCCATATCACCACAAAGTGTCAAGCAGGACACAAGTTATTCTGTTAGCAAGCTCTAGGTCAGAAGTCTGGTACAGGTCTCACCAGTCTAAAAATCAAGGTATTGGCAGTCTGTGTTCCTTTCTGGATTCTGCAGGGAGAATCCATTTCTCACTCTTCTTGTATTATTGGTGGAATTCAATTCCTTGCAGTTGTAGGAGTCTCCCTCCTCCTCTTGAATGTAAACTGAGGGCTGTCCTTAACTTTCGGAGGCCACCGTGCTCACTGGCTTGTGGCCCCTTTCCTCCATTTTCAGAGCCAGACGCGGCTAGTTGAGTCCTTCTTCATCGCATCTCTCTGATCCCTCTTCTAGCTCTGCGTCTCTCTCTGACCCAATTGGAAGAGTTCCTCTGCTTTTAAGGACCCATGTGATTAGATTGGGCCTATCTGGATAATCCAGGATAATCTCCTCTTCTCAGTGTCCATAACCTTAATGACATCTGCAAAGCCCCTGCAAAGGTTCCAGGGATTAGGGTGTGACTGTGTTTGTCACAGTGTGACTTAGGGAAAAGGGCTTGTCTTCTTGCTTTTGTGTGCCTTTTCCCCTGGAGAAGGAAATGGCTATCCATTCCCGTATTCTGGCCTGGAGAATCCCATGGACAGAGGAGCCTGGAGGGCTATAGTCCATGGTGTTGAAAAGAGCTGGACACAACCGAGCGACTATCACTCACTCACTCTTGGTTTTGTGAGGCAAGGAAGGTGATGGTGCTTTCCTCTGGGTTGTGGTACTCAGTCCAGGCACCTCAGTAAATGCTTCATTGGTCTTTGTTGTGGGAATTGTCACCAAATCTGTTTTGTATTGAGGAAACTGAGACTTAAGAGATGTTAAGTCTCTTAACGAGGAATAAGATTCAAAATTCCTTGAGGGAAAGGACTACATTTCCCCCATGGTACCTAACACAGCACCTGGCCCAGAAAAGATGCTCAGGGAAGGTAGGTTGGATGAATGACCAAGGACCGGAAAGAAGGAATTGTATGACACCCTCAGACACAGAGAGTGTCACAGATGGAGGGACTCTTAGAGGTCTCCAGTCCCAGCCCCTCGTGCATAGCTGGGGATCTGAGGCTTCGTGGGGAAGGGCCCTCCCTCCTGTGAGGTGTCGGAATGACAGCCCCAGATGGAGCCTGCGCCTCCGTGCCCAGTGCATCCTCCTCTGCGCCAGGCTGTGTCCGCTTCTGTCGGGCTTTCTAGACACTGTGGTCTCAGCTAGGCTGGCAGCCAGTCCTGAGGGATAGAGGTGTTGACTCTGACCCCTGGTCCAGCCTTGGAGGGAGGATCTGACACAGATGAGTGGGAGCCCCCATTCTTTTCTCCTGGAGGTGTCCGGTGGCAAGGCCTTTCTGCAGTTTGTTCCTCAGGCTTTGGTAGATTCCCTAGGCAGTGACGCAGTAGGACAGCAAGCAGATGCCTGACCCGCTAATGCTGCATCAGCGCCCCTTGCTTTAATATGAAGCTGCACGGCAGAGTCAAGGGACCTGAGTTCAGGCTGCTCAGTTAGAGTGTTATGGGACCAGGGACCATTTGGCTCTTTGGGGTTCAGCTGCACCATCTCTAACCCATGTGGACACCTCCAGGGTCCCAGGTGACAATCCTGGGTTTCCAGACCCTTTCAGAGAGATGGTTGGAAAACACTCACAACAGACTCCAGGACTGAGATGCACTGTTGTTCCCAGGGCTCCCTGGCTCTGCTCAGGCTGAGGGCAGCTCGGCAGCCAATGAGATCTTTCTGGGCAGCTGGTGGTGTCCCCTGTCTCCACGAGAGCCAGCTCAGGCGGGCCTGGTGGTGCCCAGTATCTCCGGGCTCTCGGCTGTGCCAGGCCGCCCCTGACACGGGGCAGCCACGCGAAAAGCAGCTAACATCTCTATAGAGCAGAATGTGGTGTTTATGCTGTCTCACTGGAATGAAGGCTTTGTCATCGTGTCTGGTTGTTGGAGGAGAGTTGAGCAAAGTCAGAACTGTTCTTTTCTGGGCAGCCCATGTCAAATGTTACGGTGTCAGCGTAGCAGGAGGAATGGAAGATGCTGTGGGTGGGACCAGGAAACGGGTACTAGTGTGTGTTCCTACTGGGTGCCAGGCCTGGACTCAGTGCTCACTTTGACAGTGGTCCCTTGAGGCAGGTATGATTTTCCTAGTCTTGCAGGTGGGGAGGTGGTGACTCCCTGGTCTCCCGGTGGGTAGCAGCGGCAGTTATCTGGGCTCTAACTAGTTGAATCTGAGCTTTACTTGGTTGTCAGATCACCAAGGTGTGTGCCTTCTCTCCAGATCCGATGGAGCATCTTCCGCGCCTTCTGATGGGAGGCTGGAGTCCTTTCTAGCAGAGGGGCTGGCGAAACAGTGGGTTTCTCACCACAGCCCCACTCATCACTGATGCTGGGTGCAGTGCTCCAGCACTGGTAACGGGACTGTAAGAGCAAGAGCCAGGGTCCTCAGCCTCAGGGAGCTGCCATTCCAGTTTCAGCAAGACAGACAAACATGAAGACAGGAAGTTGCAGGTACCCGAGGCTAACCAGAGGATAAGAGAGGGAAGTGTGATGGTGGATAGCTGGGGAGTGGCTTTAGCTAAGGTGGTCAGGGAGGCCTTCCTGAAGGAGTGAAACCTGAGCTTAGACTCCAGTGGTGAGAAGGGGGCAGCCCTGCAGAGACCTGGGGAGAGGACTTTCCAAACAGAAGGTATAGGACAGGGGTGAGCATGTGATGACCTGGAGACGGGAAGACTGCCAGGACTGAAGCCCAGTGAGTGAAGGAGAGGGCAGAGGGAAGGGCCCTCAGGAAGTTTCTCTGAGCATGATGAGAAGCTGTTGCAGGGAGTTAATTAGAAGAGAAATGCTCTGACTGGTACTTGGAAAGTTCACTCTGGCTGCTCTGGGGAGGATGGTGGTGGAGAGGCACAAAAGAGAGCAGGGTGACAGGAAGTGGGCCGGTATGGTCTTCCAGGTGGCTAAGAGGGGGTGGTGACTGGGACCTGTGGTGTGGTGGCGGACCGTGAGACATTACTGGAATCAGGCTATTTGGGCAGCAGAGCGATCGGGCTTATGTATAATGAGGACAGTGGGATGCCAGTAAGCCAGCTGGGGTGGGAGGGAAGCCCTCACTAGCAATGGGTCGGTCTCTGGGGTGTAATATCCCCATCATGGCTGATTTCAGGCTCCCAGTCTCACAGTTAGCTCTGTGAGCCCATCCTTGCCAGCTCCAGCACACTCCTGGGTTTGGCCATGGGAGGGTGAGGAGGTGGGAACTGCTGAGAAGCATCCCAGGGTCTTTGGTCTGAGTGTCTGGGTGGTGGTGATGCTGTCCATGGAGCTGGGAAAGACCACAGGTTGAGAGAAAGAGGCTGGGACAGCAGTGGGGGAGTGGTCCTTTTCTGGCCATTTAAATTTTCGATACATGCTTGAGATTAGACCAGCTTCCCTGGTGGCTCAGTGGTAAAGAGTCTGCCTGCAATGCAGAAGATCCAGGCTTGATCCCTGAGTCGGGAAGATCCTCTGGAGAAGGGAATGGCTACCCACTCCAGTATTCTTGCCTGGAGAATTCCATGGACAGAGGAGCCTGGCGAGCTACAGTGCGTGGGGTCCCAAAGAGTCAGACAGAAATTAGTTACTAAAAAACAACATCATATTAGACATCTGTTTTGTAAGCTCTGAGCAGTTGCATACTGTATCTCATTTTAATGCTAGTCCTTCCAGTACCTATCTATGAGTTTGCTGGTTTCTTCTCCATGTACAGAACAACAAAAGGGGCCAAAAAATTGAAGTCAGGTTGCACAGCCAGTGAATGGCAGAGCTAAGTTTGAACTGAACTGGTTTGATGCTGCCCCAAGGGTCTAACCACTGCAGAAACCACCCCATCCTCAGCTCTATGCTACTCTTCTTAGGATGTTGCAAGTGGGTCTTTAGAATGTTTTGGAACATTCTTCAGGCTAGAGATTACAGTAGGGTTGACCACACCCACCTTTGGCTGTGTGGTGTGGGATGGGGTTTTTTGACAAGGGGGAGCTTTTCCTGTTTGAATCATTTTGTTTTATTGCCCAAAAAAAAAAAAAAAAAGGAGAAAGATGTAATTGCCTTAGATGAGAGTGTACTCCCCGCTGCCACCCCCACGCCGTCCATTCCCTCCTGTGTCATCACCTGCCTGCTCTGCATACATTACTGGCTTGGCCCAGGAGGCATTGAGGTGTCCCTTGCTCAGGAGGAACGTGGCTGTGGCGGCCTCCACAGAGGCTCTTGGTTTGGTCCTCGCACGTCAGGGAGTGAGCCGCCAGGCTCCTGTCCCGACCTTCTTGCCTGAGCCTGCCCCCAGGGTGTCAGGGGTGTTTGATTTGCACATTCAGTGGCTCCCTTCCAGAGCCAGCCACCAAAGTCACCCTGTTCTTGAGCACTGAGAATTCTGATCATTTGAGTCAGTAAAAGCTGAAACTGTCCCATCCCAGCAATATTGCTGTTATTAATTTGCTAACAAAATGAGGCATGGGGGCATTGTTTGTCTCCGTTCACAGCCTTCTGGCCTGTCTTGCTGGTGATATAATCAATGACATGGTGCACTTGAGCATCGCTTGGCTCGGCTGGCGCTGAGTGAAGCTCCAGGGAGGAGCTGAGAGGCACGCACAGCCGGCTGCCGTGGCTGCATCTGCCTGGCTCCCGTGGATCGAGAGGGCCGTGCTGGGCTGGGTTTACCCTAGCGGCATAGCAGGGTTGACGGGAAGGTGCCACCCCAGAGCTGGCATGACCAGGTCGCCCCGCACATTGCTCTGGAGCCGACGGCACTTGCCTGAGCCAGGGAGGGAGGCCAGCCTGCCTCCATCTGGACAGGTTCTTGCATTCCAGATGCAACCAGACGCGAGAGATCTCAGGCTTGGTCGGAGCCTGGACTGAGGGTAGGTGGAGGCTGACCTCTCGAGCAGCAGGGCTCTGCAGGCATTTCAGATTCGGCCTGCAGAAAAACATCTTTTTAGTACAAGGTGTTTAAGTCTGTATCCCCAGTAGGTGTATTTTAATTTATGTAAATTAAGATACTTAGGGACAAATAGAAAAGTTAAGTAAAAATGATAACACTTCTCCTGTGCCCCTATGGGTCCCCGCAGTGGGTGTATTTTTATATTATGTAAATTAAGATACTTAAGGACAAATAGAAAAGTTAAGTAAAAATGATAACACTTTCTCCTATGCCCCCATGGGTCCTGGCAGTGGGTGTATTTTTATATTATGTATATTAAGATGCTTAAGGACAAATAGAAAAATTAAGTACAAGTGATAACTGGAAATGATAACACTTTCTCCTATGCCCCTGTGGGTCCTGGCGGTATCATCCCCTCCCTCTTGCTTGTGCAGCCAGAAGAGCACCAGGGGGCCTGGTTGTTAATCACCTGTATGCTGTGCGCACGTCTCCTTGCCTCACTGGCTCCCTTCCTTCAGGTCTGTGCAAATGTCACTTTCTCGGTCCTTTTTAGAACCACCACCCCCTCATTCTGTCCTATGGTAGATCCTAGCCCTCTCCTTCACCCCGCTTTGTAGTTCCTAGAAGTCCTTACTGCTACGTATGGTGTTTATATATTTTGTTTGTTTGCTGTCTGTCTTCCCCCATGTATGCTCCAGGGAAGTGGGGGTTGCCTGTTGTTCTCTGTCCTGTGCCTGGCACACAGTAGGAACTCAATAAATATTCGTTGGTTGAATGAATTAACCTCCTCTGTGTAATGTAATGCTGCTTAGTGCACTTTTATGATGGAGGAGAAAGAACCAATAACTTTAATGCTTGAAAGGAGGATTTAGAGGGTGGAAGTGGAATTGTTCTAAGGGGTGTCTGCTTTGATGGAAAACATCACTGTTGCCTTTAACCATGGTTGAGGGTTAGGAGCTGCAAGTAATTGAATCTCTGCTGACTACCAGGTGCTGTTCTAGGAGAAGATGGCTAGGTAGGTAGGTAGGTAGGTAGATGAAAGAATTTAATCTTAAAAGTAACCCATTGCAGTAAATTCATTATCTGCATTTTACAGATATTAAACTTGAGATTCTGGCCCTCAAGTTTGTTTTTCAGTTAGAGTGATTCTGCTCTGAGCCCACTTCCAAATTGTTCTCAGTCAGTTGCCCTGGGTTTCAGAGTGTCAGGACCTGGCCACAAAGAGGTCTAAATAGAATCTCAAGTGCAGCTAACTCCAGAATGCCTAAACCCATGGGGCACAGTTCAGACACCCAGTGAGTATCAGTGGAATGAAAGATAGCCCAGGCCTTTATACCCCTAAAGCTTGTTAAGTTTTTCTACCAAGTAGTCTTTGTGATGGAGAAGGCACTAGCGACCCACTCCAGTACTCTTGCCTGGAAAATCCCATGGATGGAGGAGCCTGGTAGGCTGCAGTCCATGGGGTCGCTAAGAGTTGGGCATGACTGAGTGACTTCACTTTCACTTTTCACTTTCATGCATTGGAGAAGGAAATGGCAACCCACTCCAGTGTTCTTGCCTGGAGAATCCCATGGACAGGAGCCTGGTGGGCTGCCGTGTATGGGGTTGCACAGAATCAGATACGACTGACATGACGCAGCAGCAGCAGCAGCCTTTGTGATAAAGAACCATGCCAGGTGGTACTAGTGGTGCCATCCCAGGTGGCGCTAGAGGTAAAGAACCTGCCTACCAATACAGGAGATTTAGGAGGCACAGGTTTGATTCCTGGGTCAGGAAGATCCCCTGGAGGAGGGCATGGCAATCCATTCCAATATTTTTGCCCGGAGACTCCCGTGGACAGAGGAGCCTGGCAGGCTACAGTCCATAGGGTCGCAAAGAGTCAGATACAACTGGAGCGACTTAGCAGCAGCCCTTGTGGAAGAGGCTGGCAAGTGTGCACACAGGAAGGTCAAAGGGCAGCACCTGAAGCAAGCTCAGAGATTCTTTGATGTCTAGCTTTTCATTTAAAAAAATTAATGTGAATTTTTGTATTGCCTTTATATTGTAAAGCAAACTCCCCTTTTTACTATAAAAATGATGCTTTTCATTATTTAGCAACCTCCATTTTGTAATTTAAAAAAAAACTCCAGTTAAAACTGCTGCTCTGTGTTCAGCTTGTTCAGGTGGTATGCTCCTGGTGTGAGTTTTGTGCACCCAGGTGACGTTCAGCCCAGTGTGCAGGGGCCTCAGTGGCACCTGGTGTGGGGCCCCGTCTCTGGCACGCCCTCAGCAGGCTCTCATGCCACTTGTCCCTGGGTAAACATAGCCTGTCCAGAGGAGACGGCATGTTCGCTTCCAAGCCCAGGCCATCTGTTGTTTCAGACCTGCATGGTGGCTGCACCTGTGTGGACGGGGCCTTCAGCAAACAGTGCCTTGCCAGCTCCCTGATAAGGAGTTGCCTCTCAAGCAGATTTTATAGCTCTACCCTTCATCCCCAATCAGAGAGTGGGCGGAGAGAGTATGAAATATCCCCGAAGCTGTCGGAATAACCTTTAGAGTCTGTTTTATATAAACCAGAGGTCCAGAGCACGGTACATGAAATGGACCGCTGAGACTCGGCCCACAAGACTTTGATGTCGGAGAGCCAAGGGCCTCCCAGAAGGACCCCTTTGTGGGTTAATGCTTCAGCAATTGCATTTCCAATCATCCTCTCTGGTGTGGGATGACGGCGTTCCTCTGACTCTTAGAGGTTTCTCCACTCTGTCTTTGCCTCTTCCTGGAAACTCAGTCCATGCTAGTCCAGAGCCACGCAGTGGTTTAGGACCAGAAGGGCTCTTAGAGACCCTTTAGGCCTCGCATTTCACAGATGGAAAACTGAGACCCAGAGACAGACAGGGAGGCCCCACCCCTCTGTCATCTGCCAGTTTGCAATCTCACAGTCCAGGGCTGTGGACTAGGAGCCCTGAGTATCTGTCTCTGCTGGGAAAGAGCTGACACTCTGTTCTCTTTTCCTGTCTGGTTAACCTCCGCCCCATGGATCCATCACAAAGCCAGGTCCCAGAGACACAGTGGGAGGGGAGGAGAATGGGATGTTCAGGGCCATAAGGAGGATGCTGCTGTGGCCCGGCAGTTTGACTTACTCTCTCTCTGTGAAGGGCTCAGTTGGTCCCTGTTCAGACCTCTCCATAGCCAGGTCTGCTGACACTCTGAAACCCAGGGTGACTGTGGAGGCCCCACCCCTCTGTCATCTGCCAGTTTGCAATCTCACAGTCCAGGGCTGTGGACTAGGAGCCCTGAGTATCTGTCTCTGCTGGGAAAGAGCTGACACTCTGTTCTCTTTTCCTGTCTGGTTAACCTCCGCCCCATGGATCCATCACAAAGCCAGGTCCCAGAGACACAGTGGGAGGGGAGGAGAATGGGATGTTCAGGGCCATAAGGAGGATGCTGCTGTGGCCCGGCAGTTTGACTTACTCTCTCTCTGTGAAGGGCTCAGTTGGTCCCTGTTCAGACCTCTCCATAGCCAGGTCTGCTGACACTCTGAAACCCAGGGTGACTGGCTTTGCGAACAGTCTGGAGTTGGGCTCAGAGCAGAATCACTCCCTGCTCCAGAATGACTCCATTCAGGTCTCTGCCCAAATGTCACCTCCTCCAAGAGGCCTTCCATGATACTCTACCTTTTAAAAGAGCATCCTTCATCTCCCACTGTTCCCACACTCTGCTTTAATTTTTCACTTATGACCACCTCTCATGTGCTTATTTGTCATTTTCTGTTTTCCTTTTCTAGAACACACATTCCCTGAGAGCCCAGTGCGGGTCTGGTTTGTTTACTGCCGTACCTCCACAGCCTGGAAGAGTACCTGGCATGCTCTGTTGCTTATTAAGTATTTGTTGACGAGGAAAAGAAGGAGTTGGGGAGTGGGAAGGACGGGGTACACTGCGAGGGTGCTGTGAAGGTGGGAACCAAGGGGAAGGCAGCGTGTGGGCCCTAGGGGCTTTGCAGGCCATGGAGCTCAGGCGCCGATGGACTGGGAGGGGGGCGCTGGGGCAGAGAGGCAGTGACAAGGCTGGGGATTGGGGCCAGATCCCGGGGGAGAAAGGGCGTGCCCTGCCCTCTGAACCACCTAGACAACCCCAAACACAGAACGCTCAGAGCTGCTTCAAGGCGGTTGTCTGTGATTCTTTCAGAATCACCAGGCTCAGTGCTGGGTGCTGGCATATGAGGTTGAGTGTTTTAGGTTCCCTACTGGCCCAGCCTCTCTTTCTGCAGGGGCCTCTGCTCCTTTAAGGCGTGATGCCCTTCCTGCTCTGTAGGGCAGGGCCCCTGGAGGGAAGGTGCCTGGTCTCAGGGGACACATGTGTCTCAATTACTGTGTCATCCCCAGCACTGTCCACCAGCACTTCTCCCAGTGACAGGTCAGAGGGAGAAATATAACATGGTAGTTGGAGGGCCTCCCAGACCATCTGGTCCTTTCCCATCTATTGCAGAAGGGTGAGTGGGACCCGATGCCCAGTGGTAAAGAACCTATCTAAAGGGCACATAGCAAGACAGTTGCAGAACTCAGACTAGAACCTTCTCCCTCACTTTTTAAAAAGTTCTATAGTATTGCTGATCTTTTGATGTTCCCTCCCTCCTACAGCCTCCCCTGTTTAAAAAAATCCCCCAAACCCTGGCAAGGACCTCCTGCTGTCACTCTAACATGCTTGACCCACTGAAGACTTGTAACTCTGGGGTAGTTGCTGGAGGAAATTCATGCATCTTCAAAAATTGTGCCCAGTAAGAAAAATGGGACTTCTGGCAGAGAAAGTGGTTCCAGTGAGTCAGGTGTTTCTCAGGTTCATAGTCCCTGGAATTCTGGTTTCCTGAGCCTTGAGCCTTTGTTCTACACCTCCCCCCAAAGTAGTTGTACAGTCAAATAGAAAATGCTACCTCCTTCCTGCATCCCTGTCTTGAAGAGACACAGTGGTCTTTAATATATTAGATGCTCTGAGAAGTTCTGTAGTTAAAAAAAAAAAAAAAAAAACAACCCAGCAGCTCTTTGTGTATAATTCAGAGTTTCCCACACTTGTTTGACCTCAGAACTCTTTCTGCATGAAAAACTGCTGGCCTGTCTCAGAACTGGTCTTCATCCAACCACAGATTAACTAGATCATTCACACAAGGTGGTGTCCAACTTTTGCTGTTTATACACTCCTGGGTGTTTTTTTTTTTTTTAGCTTTAATAGTAAAAATATATTTTCAAAAATAGGTCATAAGGCCTTTTCAAAAGGGGTGGGGTGCCCTCCGATCAGCCTTTCACTGCTTCTAGCTAGAAGGACGGAAGAAAGCTTCACAAAGATATCTCCTCTTCTTTATATCCTGTGATTCTGTTTTTATTGTCCTAAGAAAGCCCACAGGCACTTTCCATTTCGTGAGTAAAACATGTTCTCTACACAAATGGCTTTCAAGACAGGCCAAAAAGGATTCCCCGTCGGGAAATGGCATCAGTGATGCTCACATAGCTCAGGAGTCAGAGCGTAGAGCGTTAAGTGGGTCTCAGCCCTGCCTTCCCCATGGGAAGGAACTTCTGTCTTTCTGTTTCCTGCCTTGTTAAGTGGGATGCTCTTAGTAGGGTCTGTGAGCCTAAGGTTGTCTTGAGGTTTACACAGAATCCATGTCAAGCGTTTAGGTGGTACCCGGTACAAAGCCAGGGCTTACTGAGAGCGCCCCTGTTAATAATCACCCCTGCACTGAGGGCTCTGCTTCAGCCGCAGTTGTGTTCTGTTCACCCCTGTACCCCGGTGTCTAGAACAGGGGCTGGCACATAGTTGATGCTTATTTGGTAAAGATGCTGGTTGAATGCCTGAGAAAATGAACAGATGGCCTGCCCTGTGTGGAGAGCAGAGCACTTTTCTGAGAGTCAGATTCCAGCAGAGCAGGCCCCTGGGTACAAGTGAGCGCCTTCCATGGGGCAGGGCAGTTGTCTCCTCTGCCTCATCCTTCCGGCCCACAAATGAGAGGATGCAGGTCACAACGGAGAATCCAGAAGCGGGAGGTGATTTCCTGGAAGGTAGTGGTGTCATCTGAACGTTGCGGGCTTCGAGGTTCCAAGCCTTGTGGATTTCTGTTCTTAGTGACTACTCGAGGTCTGTGTTTCTCCCAGCTGGAGAGTGTGCAGCAGAACTACTTACCTAGGGAGGGCCATCACCAGAAATTTGCTGCAAGGTGTGGAGTGTGGGGTGGGCTACTTTGGGAGGCAAAGCACCCCTGGCTATCTGAGAGGGCCCCAGAGCCCCTTGGCCTGTTTGACATCCTAGCCCCCAAAGGCACCACATTTGTTCCCTCCTCTGTGAGTTGGCACCACAAAGTGGCATGCGAACCCTTGGCCTGCTGGTGTTGACTTTACCGTCTCTTGAGAAAACAAAACCGAGGCACTGGACCAAAACAAGCAGTGCAGACTCTGTGCCGACCAGGCTCTGGTAGAAAGTATGTTATTGATTTGCCCCTGGCTGCTGTCTGCCTTCAGTTACCCAAGCTCTGCTGGTCTCCTGGGCTGGGACGTTAACTCCACTCCATTCCATCCAGACACCTACACCTGCTTTGTTGTTACTCCTGATGGAGCCAGGGTTCTCCCAGAGTTAGAGACTTCTGAGGACTGTGAGTGGCACAACCCACCAGGTCTCTGCTCCGGCTGGAGGTGGGTGGTCACACCCCTGGCCCACCCTCTCTGGCTGGAGGACCCAGTAGCAACCAGTCTGTTCAGGGAGAGGCAAAGGCCTGAGTCAAAGGCCTGCCAGGTCCATGGCCCAGAATTGTCCTCAGACTGGGGAGACTTATGGCCCAGTCTTATGGGTGCAGGTCTGGGGAGGGGGTCGCCTGCAGCTGAGTGCTGTCTCTCAGGAAGTGTAGCTGGAAAGAGAAGTTACTATGATTCAGCCAGGACTGAAGACCCTTGGGCCCTCCCATGGGGTTCTGATGGCCATTTAGGGCGCTCTCACCAAAGACAGACACCTGGATACACCTGTGAGCCATTTTAGTGCTGACTCAGCTCTCAGCTCTGCAGCTTCCATTTTCCCAGTCCTGGGCTCAGTTGCTTCTCAAACCCAGAGGATGTTCTGTGAGGGGCTAGGAGTTCTGAGGTCCAGACTTGACCAGCCCTCTCCTCTACCCACCCCACAAGACTCCTGCTCTAGTGACCTCCAGGGATGTGCAGGGGGCCCTTTCCAAACTCACAGATTCTCCAGGAGAGTACCCCAGCCTTAGAAGCCAAGGAAACCACCTTGCTCTCTCCCCACCGTTGTCCGTCTGAATCAGAGACCTGTCTCCCTTGGGGTGGCGAGCACACAGCTGTCTGCAGCTGGCCTGCACCTGGCTAGCTAATGTTCAGCCACCTGCTTGCCCAGAAAATGTGATTTGTGTCTCTCCCCCGACATCCTCTTACCCAACCCATCAGAGAGTTTAAATGTGGCGCCAGTGCTTGATTTCTAGAAGTGACACTGTTCTCTGACCTGGCAGAGATGCCTCGCCACAACTCACAGCTCTCAGGGTGCCTTTGGAGGTGGGGGAGAAGGTATTAAGCTCAGCCTTCTGAAAGCTGATGATGGAGGTACATTCTTTATCCTATCATCTGGCTCCCTCAGAGAAATTCAGTACTTCCCTCTAATCACAGGGTGGCTTTAGGATGTTACTGAAAAGCTCAGTCTGTGTAGATCATCCAGAAACTTGAGATAGATTGAGACTTACTCTTAGACAAGATGGCCCGTTTACAGAGGAGGAAGCCGATGCCTGCAGAGACCACAAGGATGTAGAGAGCGCTAGCTCACCTGGAGGGTGGCCTGAGCGCCTGGCCTCCACTCTCTCAGCCTCTGCCCACACCCCGTTTCCCCTTGGCTCATTAGAGCAGATTGTTGTTATTTAGTTGCTAAGCTGTGCCCAACTCTGTGATCCTACTCTTTGTGGACTGTATAGCCTGCCAGGCTCCTCTATACATGGGATTCTCCAGGCAGAATACTGGAATGGGTTGCCATTTCCTTCTCCAGGGGATCTTCCTGACCCAGGAATCGAACCTTGCATTGTAGGCGGATTCTTTACCACTGGGCCAGCTGGGAAGCTCCCTTTACAGCATGCACCAATCTAAAGCTTGTCTCCACAGGTAGTGCTTATGGTGGGTTACTCACTAGGAGAGAACTCAACTCTCTCTTTCCATAGGATTTTGATGGAACTGTGTGTAGAGTATGCCCCACCCTCCTCTGGCCTTCCTCGCTGTTCTGCTGTGCAGACTGCAACCTCTGTGTCCTTCACCCTCTGCCCCCAGCACCCAGCTCTCTGCAGGGGTAACCTCACCTTACAGCTAGGCACTTGCCCTGTTGGACTAAGATGAATGTGCATTGATTCTGCCGGGAGGTTAGATATTTGTCTTCATCACTTGACCTGTGTGGATCTCATGGTCATATGTAAAATAGGAGGGGAAAAGGAGTGGCACTTTATGTGCATGACTTGAGTAAGTCTCTTTCATTTGAAATCATCACAAAGGCAGATCAAGACTGCCCTGTTTAGGACTTCCTGGTGGTCCAGTGGCTAAGACTCTGTGCTTTCAATGCAGGTAGCACAGGTTCAATCCCTGGTTGGGGAACTAACATCCCACATGCCAAACGGTGCATGGTCAAATAAAAAAAAAAAAAGACTATCCTGTTTTTTATCTGAGATGGTGACTCTTTTGAGTCATAGCACATTTTGACACAGGGAAGCTAAACATCAGTCTTAAGATATAGACATTGTCAGCCTTTCTCCCCTTGAGTTCAGGCAGTCAATCTTTACTTCTCAAGTAAAGTGGAAACAGTGTTTTCCCATCACTCCTTCCTAGATCTTTCCTGAAGCTGCCAAACTGATGGACCTTTACTGGCAAATCCACAGTGATCTACTTTCAGGAGAAGTTAAGGGAATTCCCATACGGGAATACTCACTGTAGTATAAATTGAAGAATCTCACCACAGGCAGGACTTGCAAGATGGATCATGTTGGAGAAAGGGTAAGTAAGTAAAGTCACTCAGTCGTGTCCAACTCTTTGTGACCCCATGGACTGCAGCCCACCAGGCTCCTCAGTCCATGAGATTCTCCAAGCAAGACTACTGGAGTGGGTTGCCATTTCCTTCTCCAGGGGACCTTCCCGACCCAGGGATCAAACCCGGGTCTCCTGCATTGGAGGCAGACGCTTTAACCTCTGAGCCAAAAGGGAGACTCTGTTAAATTGTATCTTTTTTATTTCCCCACCACACACACAGACAAGTATACACACACTCACAGCATTCAGTTTCAACCATGGAACTCACTGTCAGTTTGGAAGAAAAGAAAGGCAAGTAGAGGTGCCTTTCTTAGGGACCTTAGTCCCAGCAGTGACTGCCAACTATGTCTGGACAGCATTGATTCAGGCCAGCCTGGTCACTTTAATTGGCTAAGGTCAGAGAAATGAAGTACCAGCCTTTGGTTCTCCTGCAAACAAGCCTCCTAATTCCCAGTCAAGTGCTGTGTTTCACTATAATGTGTTACTTCTCTCCTGGAGTGACCTTTCCAAGCTGGTTCATGACTCACCAGAGCAAACTGGGTCTCCTGGCACTGTAGTCACACAAGCAGCTTTGTTCCCAAACTCAGTGGTCCTCTGTGATCATCACACACCTATGGCTTTGAATGATTTATCTTTGTTTCTCAAAGTTAGCCTCATCAGTGGAGACTCAAGTTTTAGCACCATTAAATATTTTCAGATTCTGGAAAAGGCAGTCAGAAGTGCTTTGTTGTTGTCCTTTGGTCACTCAGCCACGTCTGACTCTTGACCCCATGAACTGCAGCACACAGAGCTTCCCTGTCCTTCACTATCTCCCTGAGTTTGCGCAAACGCATGTCCATTG
Organism: Aepyceros melampus; assembly: GCA_006408695.1. Classification (NCBI taxonomy): domain Eukaryota; kingdom Metazoa; phylum Chordata; class Mammalia; order Artiodactyla; family Bovidae; genus Aepyceros; species Aepyceros melampus. The sequence continues at coordinate 251,026 of SJXQ01002052.1, read as the reverse complement.
AGTCAGTGATGCTATCCAACCACCTCAACCTCTGTCTCCTCCTCCTTCTCCTTCTACCTTCAGTCTTTCCCAGCATCAGGGTCTTTTCCAGTGAGTCGAATATTTGCATCAGGTGGCCAAAGTATTGGAGTTTCAGCTTCAGCGTCGTGTTTCCGATGAGTATTCAGGGTTGATTTCCTTTAGGATTGACTGGCTTGACCTCCTTGCTGTCCAGGGGACTCTCAAGAGTCTTCTCCAGAAGTGCTTTAGCCAACGGCAGTGTTGGTGGAGTATGTGGGCTTGTGCATTTGGGTGTCTGTGTCTAGTTCTACCACTTACTGCTGGGTGATCTTGGAGAAGTTTATATAATTTATCTGGGCCTCAGTTACTTCATCCAAAAGATGGGAGTAATAATAGGACCTACTTTATAGAGGTGTTGTGAGGATTGAGTTGTATGCTGTACAGAAAGTGCTCATTAGCATGTTGGTGGCACGTAGCACTCACAGAATATTTGCTATCATCATCATCATTTTATTCTTTGCTCTCTTGTGTTTAGATTGGTCTCTCTTATAGTTGTAGACATTATCACCCAATGGAGATAAATATGAAGAATCAAAGAACTAAAGACTAGTGACATTAGCCTAGTGGGGTGTGTGCAGTCTTCCAACAGACATTTATTAAGCACTTACTTGTGTGCAAGGCATAGAGTGCACGTTGGGATGAATAAGACAGATGTGATCCTGCTTTCATGAATCCTACCCTCTTGGCAGGGAGACAGGCGTTTAATGGGTACTTAACAGTGTGCAAAGTGTTACGACATGGATGCCCTGTTTCCGAAAGAGGAGAAATCACACATCCTGGTGGCCACCTCCACTCTGCCAACCAGGAGAATGCAACAGTCTCCCTGGAAATCCATCTGGGTAAATTTAACTCTAGGGGGAAAAACACAGCCGTTCCATTTCCAAACTGGAATTCTCCCCCATGTGTTTTTGGGAAGCGCAGATGCCTTGGCATTTCCCTCTAACAATAACAGAGATTGTTCACAATTATGAATGGTTTTGGTTGACTTCAGCTCCAACAAAACCATGAATCATTTCATAACTCCTGAAATTGCAAAGAAATAACAGACACTCTGGCTCTAGAAGAAAAAAAACTGGACAAGTTATAGAGCACAGATTCGTCTAATTAATGTGAATTCTTTTTTGTTTGTTTGTTTGTTTAACAGCTGCATATTGCAGGGCCAGCTGGCAATGGATAAAAAAAGCCAGTTCAGTGTCTGGGTACCTGGGGTACCCCTTGCACAGTCTCGTGTGTGTAATCCATGATTGGCTATCCATAACCTCCTCTCTCCATCCTTCTTAAAGCTTTGAGCCAGAAGCATTATTTCATACATATTACCATGTTCTAAGGAAGTGAGGGTAAAAGGAAATACATGGGCTGAGGTTCGTGTGACAGGGACTCTCCATCATGAATCCCCATCCCAGATCCCCACTGCACATACACCCTTAGGTGGGACCACCTTTTCCAGCAGATTTTTTGGCTCCTCCTGATACCAGGCCATAAGATGAAATTTTCTAAAGATGGGGTAATGAGGGTCAGGCTTTCCCAATTTGTGACAGTCTTATGAAGTGCCATTTGAGGGACAGGCTAGCAGCTTCTTCTCTTCCCTCTTAATCTAGAAAGGTGCATCTTTTCTTTAAAAAAAAAAAAAAAAAAGGTACATCTTGGCCATAACCACCCAGACACCCTTGCCCATGCATGCATCCAGAGGCACAGCTGGATTCTAATATCCCAGAGCTGAGACCAGATGGAGCGTGGGGGCAAAAACATGAGAACAGTGTCACAATCTCCAGATTTGCCTTCCATTGTATTGACATTCCTTTTTGATGTTAGTAATGTTAAATTCTATATGAATTTGTTGAAAAGGTCCTTCTTTTGGAAAACGGGCTCAGGGGTGCCAACTCTGCTTCCAACCCCTGGTCCGTTTCCACCCTGGAGGGTACAAAACAGACCACAGTAGACTCAGACTCATTGGCATAGCATGTCCTAACATACACACATTTATCCTTAACAACACAATTAATACTTTATTGTCACAGATAAATTAGAGTATTACAGACTTCAAAATGGAAGAAAATTAATATAACCTGTATTCCCACTATACAAGGAAGCCACAGTTGGCATTTTGGGATATGTAGTTCCAGACTTCTTCAACGCAGGAATATGTGTCTTTAAACAAAAATTAATATCAAACTGAACACATAATTTTGTTACCCCTCTTTACACTCAGTATACACGCTGAACAATTACCCATGTCAACAAAAATAATGGCATATCCCTTTGTACTGCACTCTTGACAAATCTTCCTTTTATTTCTCTCTTCTTGCTGTCAGAGACAGAGACAAGAAAAAAAACACACTTCACCATTGGGTTGCAGACTCACATCTTCAGCACCTCTAAAAGTTTGCAGTGACCCATCATAGACACTCTACCTAAGACCCTTCCTGCTCTGAATTGTAATTATGAGCATGCTGAATCCATCCACCACTATCAAGGTAAAATGGACCGCCATCTTTGGCACCATGGAGACAGCAGGAAGTTGCCTTGGGTACCACTTAGAAAACCTACTCAGATTTTCTTAACAAAGAAAAGGGGACTACATTTTGATACAACTCTCTTTGGTGATTAGACACTTATAAAAAGAAGCCAGGTCAGCATTCCCCTTCCCAGCGTAGGCTTCCTGCAGCTGGAAAAACCCTTCCGTGGACAGAGAGGGTCCTAGTGACATAGTGAAGAGGCTTCTCCAGCTGCTGAGCCCGCAGGGTCTGGCAAGGCACCACTAGATAAGAATATCTGTCCCCTTTTGGAGCCTAAATCCAGCAGTGCTGAGGCATCACATTCTTCAGGTTTTAATGAAGAATTGTTTCAGTGATGAGTTCTAGAGATAATTGCTGAGTGTGTATTATTCTGGGAGAAAAAGAAGTTAAGAATTTCCATATTTAGAACAAACTGGCTAATGTGGGAACTACACATGTAATCCAGGTGCTAGACACTTGTAAATGTCATTCATTATCACTGGATCCTTCAGCCCTGGCTCTCTTTTCTAGAGTGGATGAATAAGATTGCCATTTATTCATTGAAAGATAGAACAGATAGCATATAGCATCTGGGGAAGGTTACTCTGCAGATGCTGTGATAGTGCCTTTAAGGGGTTTGGTGGGGGAGGGTTTCAGAAGTGTCCTTGAGCTACTCAAAGAGGGAGTCCTGTCTCCACAAAAGTGCTTGCAGGTCAAGCTTTTTAAATCAGAAGAACAACTTGCCATTGTCCCCTTGCACCACAGAAGGTGGAAACGTGGGTGGTCTGGAAGGTTCAGAGGAGGCTTCATGCAACACAGTCTGGATTCAGGGCAGGGGCCCAGCCAGCTCCTGATGTCTGAGGAAGATATGGGGACTTTTCTCCAAGTGCATCTGAAAGCCACCTCAGTAGTCCCTGGAGAAGTGTCTTCTTGTTGGTTTCAGCTCAGTCTGTGCAGGGCTCATAGTAGGCAGAGGTAGACTTGGAGACCCTTTCTCTTGTGGATGCCATTCCCTGGACCCTCTTTGGCCATTGAATTGTGAAAGGCATTGTGCTGCCCCACATATCCAAACCGTCATTGGGCGCCCCTTCTGTAGCCTCGCCTCCAAGTGTCTACTGATGTGAACACCTGTAACTTCACCGTCTGGGGTGGTATCAGTTTTCAGTCACGTCCCTAAAATGTCCTGTCAATCTGTCATGGCCCTGTGTAAAATGCTCTTAGTAGGTGGTGGGTCCCGTATGTATAACCATTTGAGCAAATGCTCTTAGTAGCTGGTGGGTCCCATATGTATAACCATTTGAGCAAATGCTCTTAGTAGGTGGTGGGTCCCATATGTATATCCATTTGAGCAAATGCTCTTAGTAGCTGGTGGGTCCCGTATGTATATCCATTTGAGCAAATGCTCTTAGTAGGTGGTGGGTCCTGTATGTATATCCATCTGAGCAAATGCTCTTAGTAGCTGGTGGGTCCTGTGTGTATATCCATCTGAGCATGTCAGTTTGGTGGCGTTTCTTCTGTCATCCTGAACTTTGATCTGCATCTCATATTGGAATCTCATTTTCCCCATTTCTGTAAACTTGCCAGTTCCTTCATGGAATCCCTATACAAGGTCCTAAATGGAGCTCCATGACTTGATCTTGGTTTAATTGATTGGTCTTAGATTGTGATTTCCTCTCTCTAAGGCTCAGGGCTATTCATAGCCAGGTGCTCAGGATGACAAGATTGTGAGCTGTGAAGCCAGCCAGGGTGTTCTCCTGGAGTGGGGTCGTCCTTCAGAACCCAGGTGTGGGAGGGGTATTGGAAAGTTTAATAGGACAAGTTCTCTATGGGCTCTGCTCTGATTCAGCTCAGCTCAGGGAGGCCGACCTTTGTGTGGAGGGAGAACGCAGGTGAGAGCCAAGGCCAGGGTGCCTCCAGAGGAAGGGTGCGCCTTCCAAGGGATGGCGCTGGTGTCATCCAGCTCTCCCCAGGGCTCTGCACTCTGTGTGCTCTGGGTGCTTGCTGATCTTGAGGAGCAGGGACAGGCCTTGACTGCATCCCAGTAGGAGCCATGCAGTACTCTCCGGTGACCCTCCTGAGCTCTGACGCTGGTCCTGCAGAGGTTTTCAGGGTGAGTTCAAAGCACTTTGGGTGGGTGGCAATGCCCGGTGCCCGTGTTGTGACTCCCAGCATCAGAGAATGCCAGGATGGTTGAGCAGTAGAGCTGGAGGGTGAAGCGTCCTTTCTTGAGCCCCGTCCTCAGCCTGGTGTGCAGCGTTGGAGATGCAGGGGTCACAGCACATAGGGCAGCACTCCGTCACCAAATGGAGGGAAGTGAGCCTCTTTCTGCTCTCTTTCAGGCTTTCTGATCGTGTTGAGGAGAGAACTTCAGCTGGGCACTAGGATGTCTTTAAATCCCTCCAAGTCTTGCTAATCTTCTCTTTTTTTAACAAAGAACATTTTATTCTATGGTCTTAAATTTCACGGTTTTGTTTCTATTGTATTTGCTTTCATCATTATCTCCTGCTTAAAGCCTGTGATACTGGTTTTTTCATTTAAGGCAGTCATATAAAATTTCTTTTTTAAATAATAAGATACATCTGTGTCCAGCGTGCGGAATGAAACTACTGGACTAATCAAGTAGGATGATATGTGGCTATGGCCAGAAATCATGAGGGTGGCCCTTGAGTGACTCAAGTTGGAGAAATGCTAAATGAGAGCTCTCTTTTCCTTACCACGCCATCCAATGTCCCTTTCTTGCCAAGGCAACTGAGAAGGCATTTCAGTTTGAGTGTGTGTGGTTTATGTCACTCACGGGAGCTCCCGATTACAGGCCTGTGGGAGCTGAAGGGAGTAGAGGTCATGCTGTCCTCTGGCAGAGACTTCAACCTTGAGCCTCAGTAGGAAGCTCCGCTTGGGAAAAGGCAAAGTCCCGGACTCAGGAGTCCCTGTAGCAAACCTGACAGCAGCCTGCATTCTAGCGTGGTTGCCAGCAGAGTTAGGGGTGCTGCTCTCCTGCCGGCCTCTGGGGCCCAACCAAAGACACTTAAGCAAACGCGTATTGAACCCTTATTACGGGCTGGCACTTCACATGAGTTGTCTTATTTACTTCCCATAATGGTAAAAGGTAATAGTAATAAGAAGAAGAGGAGAAGGAAGAAAAAGATGGGGAAAAGGTTAATATTTATTGAGTACTCTACCCCAGATGATCTACAGATTCAGTGCAGGGCCTTTCAGGGTCTCAGATGCCTCCTTTGTGGACACTGACAAGCCTATTCTAAAATTCATGTAGAATTTCAAGGGACCCAGGATAGCCAAGACAACCCTGAAAAAGAAAAATAAAGTATGACCTGTACCTCCCAATACTACAAAGCAACAGTTATCAAGACAGCATGGTCCTGGCATAGGGTGGACATATAGATCAATGGAATAGAAACAAGAGCCCAGAAATAAACATATGCATATGTGGTCAACTGGGTTTTACAAGGGTGCCTCATTCAGTGAAGAAACAGTCTTTTCAAAAAATGGTGCTGAAACTGAATAGCCACATACAAAAGAATGAAGTTGGACCCTTACCTCACACCATGTATGAAAATTAACTCAAAGTGAATCATAGACCAAAACATAAAAGCCAAAAGGATAAAACAGAAATAAATCTTAATGAATTTGGTAAAGAGTTCTTAGATATGACAGCCAAAACACAAACAATAGAAGAGAATATAAACTGGACTTTATAAAAATTATATTTTTGTGCTTCAAAGTACATCATCAAGAAAGTGCAATGATAACTCAAAGGGTGGGAGAGCATATTTGTAACTCACGTATCCAAAAAGGGGTTTGTATCCAAAATACATAAAGAAACTCTCAATCATAAAATGGCAGGTACCCCGATTTAAAAATGGTCAAAGGATCTGAATAGACAGCTGTCCAAAGATAACATGAGTGGCCAATAAGCACATGAAAAGATGCGTAACATCATTAGCCATCAGTGAAAGGCAAATCAAAACCACCTAACACTCTGTAGGATGGCGAGACTCAAAAAGATAACAGCTAGTGTTGGTCGAGGATGTGGAGCAGCTGGGACCCTCGTACACTACTGATGGGAATGTAAAGTGATGCAGCTGGAAAGCAACCTGGCAGCTCCTCCAGTGATTAAATGTAGAGCTACCTTGTGGCTGTACAGCGTGACTTTATGGCTTCATGGTTGGAAAACAACCCAAGTAGACAAATGGATAAGCAGAATTCGGTATATCCATACAACGGACTGTTATTCAACTATAAGAAGAAATGAGGTACTTACACATGATACAACATGGATGAAAATTGAAAGCATTATGCTCAGGGAAAGAAGCCAGTCATAAAAGACCACATATTATATGATCCTGTTCATATGGAAGTCCCGGATAGAGAAACTGATAGAGACAGACGGTAGATTACTGGTTTCTCAGCTGTGGGGAGGGGTGGGGGGGACGTGGGGGGAGGAAGAGGGGTGGTAACTAAAGGCTTCAAGGGTTCTTTTTTAAGTAATAAAAACGTTCCAGAATTGGCTGTGGTGATGGTTTGCACCTATCTGTGAACATGCCAAGAATCCTTGAACGATATGTTTTAAATAGGTGAATTGTGTGATATGCTAATTATACCTCAATACAGCTGTTAAAAATATTTATTGAGTCCTTACTAGGTGCCAGGCAGAGTTCTAAACATTTGTGCCCACATTAACTGATTTTATTCTCCCGATCGCCCAGTGAGGTAGGCCCTGTTGTATGGATATACTCCCCCATTTCACAGCCGAGGAAACTGAAGTGGAGTTGCCCAGGAGACTGTTGTCAGCTTAGCACATAAGGAAGATGAAGCACAGGGTTTCAGTGCTGCTGCTCTGCCCGTGCAGTGCGTGCAGAGTGAAGAATTGCAGTCGGGTACCGGACTCCTGCTCTCAGCCACTCACCATGCTGTTCTAGAGGTAAAGGAGGGGGGTCATTATCCCAGTGGGTTACAAAGAGAAAGCCCCAGAAACACTGTCTAGATGACCATTGCACTAATTCACTCTGCGACTGTTTCTCAGCTGTGGGGAGGGGTGTGGGGGACGTGGGGGGAGGAAGAGGGGTGGTAACTAAAGGCTTCAAGGGTTCTTTTTTAAGTAATAAAAACGTTCCAGAATTGGCTGTGGTGATGGTTTGCACCTATCTGTGAACATGCCAAGAATCCTTGAACGATTGTTTTAAATAGGTGAATTGTGTGATATGCTAATTATACCTCAATACAGCTGTTAAAAATATTTATTGAGTCCTTACTAGGTGCCAGGCAGAGTTCTAAACATTTGTGCCCACATTAACTGATTTTATTCTCCCGATCGCCCAGTGAGGTAGGCCCTGTTGTATGGATATACTCCCCCATTTCACAGCCGAGGAAACTGAAGTGGAGTTGCCCAGGAGACTGTTGTCAGCTTAGCACATAAGGAAGATGAAGCACAGGGTTTCAGTGCTGCTGCTCTGCCCGTGCAGTGCGTGCAGAGTGAAGAATTGCAGTCGGGTACCGGACTCCTGCTCTCAGCCACTCACCATGCTGTTCTAGAGGTAAAGGAGGGGGGTCATTATCCCAGTGGGTTACAAAGAGAAAGCCCCAGAAACACTGTCTAGATGACCATTGCACTAATTCACTCTGCGACTTTGGTTAAGGCAGAGCATTACTGGGCCTCCGTGCCTTCATCCCTTCAACCGTGTCTTAGGCTCGATGCAAGGAGGGGTTCTTGAAGGTACTAATGAGGATCTGTGGACAACCTTTAGCATTAAAATATATATGTATTCTAGCAGGATCCTATCTGTTATCAGGCCTTGCCGGCTAATGAGACCACAGGGCGTCTTTGCTCTTGGCTGGAATCACATCCAACCAGGGTGGTAACCCTGGTTACCTCAGGCTGATGAGAAGCTCTGATTAGCAGTTACATATCTGACTCTGCTTAGCAAGAACAAGAAACTGAATCCTGCATTGCCTGAGAAGTGCCGTGTGGTGGGATAAGCCTGGTTCAGAGCCCATTTTGGGGCCACTGGGTGGGGATGGCCAGTTGCAGGTCGGGCAGCTTCCACCTTTCTATCAGACAGTGATTCTCCAAGGTCACTGGATCCCCAGGGGACTTGTCCTGTGCTGGACCCCCAGCTTTCTAGTCACTCAGATCCTAACGAAGGAAGCGTTCTCTTGCTACCCAGGAATTCCCTGTGGAAGGTGGGAGCCCAGGTGGGAGGAGTGGGGGTTGGGGAAGCAACCACCGTAGCCAGGCTGGGCGAGGGCTTTGCTGTGAGGAAGAGAGGCAGGGCCCTCTGTGCTCTGAACCACCAGTTTTCCTCTTACTGCAGGCAGAGGGCAAGGCCCAGGCCCCGCTCATCAGCGCCGTCCTCGGCCGTGCCTGGGGAGCTCTGAAAATAAGCCAGGTGAAGAGAATGGCCTCGGGTCAGCTCCAGCAGTAGAGTTCTCTGGCACTAAGTTTCCAGCTTTACTAAAATGTTCTCCTCTGAGTGAATGGTGCCTGTAGGATCGGCCTATGCTAGAGCCGTAGGACAACTGAGGCAGGAAGAAGCCCTCAAACACCTTTGTTTTATAGATGAGAAAGCCCTTCGGGTTTGTTTAAAGAGCTGCCTCAACCACCACTGTTGGCCTGGAGAGAGGTGGTGGCCTGCCGTCGGCTGCTGCTGCTGATCTGATAGGATCATTTTTATCCATGCGCAGGAATCAGCAAGGACTGCTTCTGCCCCCTGCAACTGCTAGACTCAGTTTGGGTGGAATTTATCTTGCGATTACAGCCTCGGTGTTCCGCTTGATTCAGCTTGGCTGGGGTGATGCTCGGGTCTTTTGTAGAAGAGTGCATGGCCCTGGCCAGTTAAAGAGTAGCTTGCCCCAGAGTGGCCAGAACATGCTGCTCACTGACTCATTCGCTAACTCACACACGTAGCAGACCTTGCCCCAGGAACCTGGGGAAGTACCAAAGCAGTTCTTGTGAATGTGTTCCTGACCCAGAAAGAACTGACGGGTGTACTGAGGAAGGTAAACACATGTACTCATCAAGGCAGAAAATATTTGGACCAGTGGGAGGGCTGGGGCACTTGAACAAAGAAGGAGCAGCTTTGGGATTGCTAGAGGCCCACAGGAGGTTTTCTGGAGGAGATAGCATTTGAGCTGCCCCTGAGGAATAAGTAAGATTTGGGAACTGATACGGTGTACTTTCTCTGTCAAAACACGGCCCACTGAGAACAAAAAAACAAAGCAGTGAGACATTCCCAGTGCCAAGACTGGAAGCTGGAGCTGGACAATGAGGCAGGAGGGGGGTCCTTGAAGGTTACCAGGGTAATCACTCCCCTCTTCCCCCTCTCCAGATGGTGGGGCTGATGAGACGGACGGTCAGCCGCTCGCTGCTCTGACTTCTGAAAATCCAGTCCAGGCTGCTTGTTTTCAGGAGCACTCTGTGCAGCCACATGCATTAGGTGCTGAGCATGAGCACGCGCTGTGCTAAGTGCTTTGTTTGCACCAGAAACACCCAGTGAGGCTTAGAGATGAAGTCGCTTGCTCACCAGGTTCATCCAGCCACTTAGCAAATAATGAAACGTCTGTGTGCCAGATACTGCCCTAGGCATAAAACACTGAGCAGCGCAAACACACCCTGTGCACCTCTGGGGTTATAAAGTTTTATGGAGGAGAGGGACACGAAACACACGAACGGATGTTCTTATAAACTTCGGAAAACCAGTAGGTCTGTAACAGATTCGGCGTGTTCTGGTAAGGGGCAGTCGAACTCAGATGCAGATCGTTCAGAGCCTGTTCCATACAGATTGCCCAGCCTTTTACCAGCTGGGTAGTCTTTGCAGGGCCCCTGCACAGTCAGGGACAGAAGTCAGGTCTCCACCCTCCTAGGTCACAGGCTCCCTGCCACTCGGGTTACTGTCTCAGGATACACACCTGTCTGCACGACTGATGGGAAAACATGGCTGACTCCCACATGCCCTCTTTGAGGGGAGGTTGGTCCTAATACCCAACTCTCCTTTTCATCCACCTTCTAGGAGCTCCCAAGTCCCAGGTCTTGCTAACACAGTTGATAAGCTTTCCTCAAATGTCATGTCATGGAAGACTCCTGCTAAAATCTGCCGGCTGCAGTCACAAAGGCCATCAGCGAGAAAACCTCTTCCATGGAGTGTCTGTGTTCATGGTAACATAACAGAGTTACAATCCAAGATATTGGAGTCTGGTACATACAGGCCAGGATCCTGTTGCAGGCGTCCCTGGGCCCTGCCACTGCCGCGACAAGAGGATGCTGGGTGTCCAAGTTCAGTGTCTCTGGCTAAAAGCAGCTCTAGGAAGCTTCCCAGCTTGGGGCCGAGAAGGACAGGGAGCCAATGTGTTCAAGAACCGAAGGTGCTTTTCCTTTGCTGGGGTTGTGCTCAGAGAGAGGCTCATGGCACTGCAGCCCCCTAGACCCCTGCCATGGACCTTGTTCTCTGTGCTTCCACGTTCTCCCTCGTGTGACAGTCCCTCTGTGCCCAGTCCGCCGGCCTTTCTTCCCTACTCACCCTTCTTTCCTTGCCTACAGCCCTTCCCCCGAGTACAGCCCTCTCATCTCTCTGCCCTGGACATCAGCGTCTTCAAAAAGATTTTCTAAAGAGCAAAACTGTAATTTATGTTTGTTAACTAAATGAATTAATCAGTGAGGCCTTTTTATTATGTAATGTTTTGTCCATAAAAAGAATAAATGACATCAATATAAGGTATTAATAAAATGCCCATTCTGCCGAGTTAAATCTCCTATGCGGCCCTTCCCCAGGGTAACAGCCTCTCCAGCTGGCCATGTTTCCTCTTCTCAGTCTTTACAAAGAGGTCCCACTTGGTCATACGGTTCTAGAAACACTGCAAAAGCATTTCTTATCAGAGATAATCTTAGGTAGTGACTCCTCATTGTCACACACGCACACACTGCACTGTCCAGAGTTCACAGGCTGGCCGTCCTGAGCAGAGCAGAGCCCCTGAGCTCTGTCACCTGCCTGCCCGCGTTGCGTGGTTCCCCTTACCTGGAATAACCTCTGCCCACACGGGCCATGGCTCTGCCTGTCACGCCCACCTCTTTGTTCTAGGCCCTGGAGTGTCATGGTTTTCCAGAAGCCTCACCTGATTTCTCCAAGCTCTGCTCCCTCCTCCTCTGAGCCCCTTTAGAACATGGCTGGTTTTTCCTTTTCTCTTGAGGCAACTGACATATTGCTGCTTTCTATTAAGGTTCATTTTCCCCAGATCTTAGCTTACACAGTGGATTATAAGCTTCTTGTGGAAGCCCTGTGTCTGAGCTTGCAGGGCCCAGCAGAGCGCCTTGCACATAATGGATGCTCAGTGCGTAACTGGACCACAGGGACTTGAGCAGCCCTCCTCCAAAGCCCACCTCACACCCTATTCCTCGAAATCCTATAAAAATAGGTACCCCTGTGTCTCCCTAGGAAGTTAGGGCTCCTTAAGTAGGAATGTGCTCGATTCCTGGAAAATTCTGGCTGGGTGAATGAATATTTGCAATTATTCTGCCCAAGATTGAGAATTACACTCAGTGCTTCCTAAGGCCAAAAGTCATTTAACCTATATCACTTCTTGATAATTAACCCCCATGTAGTGATATTCGGAATTAGAAATGAAATAGCATGTAAAGTCAAAGCTATTTTGATGTCAAATGTGCATTTTCACAAGCACCAGTTGAAGATTGTGGTTCTATGTCATTCAGAAAGTTTTTTGTTGTTGTTGAAGTATATTTGATTTACCATGTTAATTACTGCTGTACAGCAAAGTGATTCAGTTATACATGCGTGTGTGTGTGTGTGTGTGTGTGTGTATGCATGCATTCTTTTTTCAATATTCTTTTCTGTTATGGTTTATCATAGGATACTGAATATAGTTCTTTATGCTACACAGTAGGACCTTGTTGTTTATCCATTCTGTATATAGAAGCTTACATCTGCTAACGCCAGTCTCCCACGCCATCCCTCCCCACCCCCCTTCCCCTTGGCTATCACCTATCTGCTCCCTGCGCCCGTGATTCATTTCTGTTTGATAGATGCGCTCATCTGTGTCATGGTTTCGATCCCACATCTAAGTGGTACCATATGGTAGTTGTCTTTCTCTCAGACTTACTGAGCTTAGTGTGGTCATCTCTAGGCCCATCCATGTTGCTGCAGATGGCATTATCTCATTCTTTTCTGTGGCTGAGTAGTATTCCTCTCTGTGTGTGTATGTGTATAGATATAGATATATTGGTTGGCCAAAAAGTTCATTTGGGTTTTTCCATAGCATCCTGTGGAAAAACCCTAGTAGCTTTTTGACCAACCCAGTATGTGCCACATCTGCTTTAGCCATTCATCTGTCAGTGGCCAGTTAGGTGGTTTCCACGTCTTGTCTGTTATGAATAGCACTGCTATGAACATAGGGGTGCATGTATCTCTTTGAATTATAGTTTTGTCTGGATATGTGCCCAGGATTGGGATTGCTGGATCATATGGTAACTTTATTTTTAGTTTTTTTGAGGAACTTCCATACTGTTTTCCACAGTGGCTGCATCAACTTACATTTTCACCGACAGTGTAGGAGGATTCCTGTTTATAAAGGTTTGAAGTCTCTCTGTAGATATCTTTGGTGATAAGGGGTTCTGAAGGAGATTTTGTCTGCCCATCTCACTTGTTGGCACCTTTAACAAAACATCAGCTGCTTTGTTTTAAATGACACTGCTAAGAAGAACATGTACGGTTCTTTGAAATGGTTTTTGACCTTTTGGTCAAAATGGTTATACCTTTAAATTGGACCATCATTAACAGTGGTTAGAGAGTTTAACATACAAAAGCTTCCACCACCCATAACTGCTATTTCTGGTTTTCTCTGATACTTTCCAACCCTTATCCATATGTAGCAAGGAAACTTTCATTTCTGCTAGGAATGAAATTGAAGTGGTGATGTGATCACATTGTAGACAGACTTTCTGAATACCTACAAAATCCTGTGCTGAGAGTAGTGTGTGCTCAGTTACTCTGTGTGACCCCATAGACTGTAGCCTACTAGGCTCCTCCATCCATGGGATTTTCTAGGCAAGAATACTGGAGTGGGTTGCCTTTTCCACGGGATCTTCCTGATCCAGGGATCAAACTTGCGTCTCTTGCGTGTCCTGCATTAGCAGGTGGGTTCTTTTACCACTGAGTCACTGGTTCAGGATGCAAAAAAAAGAGCTTGTCCCCTGAACAGATGTCTACTCAGTGTCTGCTGTGTGGCTGGAGCTGCTCTGGTTCCCAGGGTGCCACCATGAATAAGGCGGAGCCCCAGCTCTCAGAGATGGGGAAGCAGGCACAAAGAGATTAAAAAAAAAAAAAATAGCATGTTGCCTGTGAAGAAAGATAAAGCCAAGTAAGAGAGATAGAAGGAGCTGCTATTCTAAGTGGATGGTCGGAGACATCTCCTCCAAGGTAGCTTTGAAGCAGAGATTTGAAAGACATCTGGGAGTGAGGGAAATGTCTTTGGCAGAAGGAGCAGCCAATACAAAGTGCAAAGGCCCTGAGGTGGGAGCATTTCTGATGCATTTCAGGAACCAACAGAGGCTTGGGTGGCTGGAGAGTGGTGGGCATGGGATGGGGAAATAGGAGGTCAGGCGAGGGTGCAGGAGGCTGGGGTTGGCCATGTCAGAGGCTGCAGTAAGGACTTGGACTTTTATTCTGAGTGTGATGGTGCCTTTGGAAAGCATGGACTTCACTGTGGAGAACAGCCCAGGGACAAGGAGTGGGCCCGGGGGAATGACTGGAGGCCTGAAGGAGTTGTTTGAGAAAGAGGCTCTGGTGGCCTGGACCAGAGCGATAGTGATCTAGGGCTAAGGCAGTAGAGTGGTCAGGTTGTGAGGGTGTTTTGAAGGTGAAGCCAATAAGATTTCCTTTCCTACTGAATGTGAGTGTGCAAGAGAGAAGAGTTGAGGGTGAATTCAAGATTTTGACCTGAGTAGCTAATAAGATGGAGATGCTGCTAAATAAGACCACAGGAGAAACTGGTTTGGGCAGCAAAATCAGGAGATTTGTGTAGTCATGAGAAGCTGGGCAAGCCTCCTCCTAAGTTTGTGGCAGACAACCCCCAAATGTGGCCTTAGCATCTCCTTGACACTGTGCTTCAACCCACACCCAAGAAGAAGACTTTGCTTCCCTGATGTTGACAGAGAATCCAGTGAGGGTGTGCTGGCTAGGGCAGTGCTGGGGGACAGGTGGGATCTGGGAAAGTTCCAAGGAGGAGAGGAGCTTGAAGTGAGCTTTCATATCAGGCGGCTGTGGTTGCAGGTGACAGAAAACCCAACTCAAAATGGCTTAAACCGTGTAGGAAATGACTAGCTCCATATCAAGAAGTCTGGAGAGCAAGCAATCCCGAGGTTGCCCAGTGCCGCCGTCAGGGACCCATGTCTTTCTCTCTTTTCGTTCTGCCAGCCTTAGCACTTAGCGGGCACTCTCACAGCTCCAGGCATCCTGGCTTCTCATGCCTACATCCAAAGGCATCCCAAGGAAGGAATTCTTGAAGAACTCAGAGGCCTGGGCAGTTAGAATAGCAGGTGCACTTATGCAGAAGGGGGACCGTCCTCAGCTTAAACCCTGTGCTGGGGCCAGGTGTCGTCGATGGCTCTTGGGTAGAAGGTGGAGCACGCAGGACAGTGTCTTCCTTTGGAAAACACATCCTGAAACTGATTTTGTCGTTCCCGCCTTCATTCAGGTTGTGTATCAGACCCTTTCAGTTGCGAAATGCTAGACATCCCTACCCATCACTGAAAAGTGTGGATCCAAGGACTTGAAAGATGCCGTCAGCACTAGTGTCTGTCTTCTCTGCCTTCCTCTCTGTTAGCTTTGCTCTCAGATGGGCTCACCCCTCAGGGCCATGAGATGTGGCCTCAGCTTGGAATCCCATGGGAACTGTGTTTCCTTACTGGACATCCCTGGAAAAGGCTTACTGCACGTGCTTCTGACTAGCTTGAGTTCCTAACCTTGAACGAACCATTGTGGCTCTGGGGAGCGCAGTGAGCCCAGACCCCACCTTAACAACACTGAACAAGAATGAGTGAAAGGTGGCACTCCAAACTCTTGATGAAAGAACAGTCGGTAGTCCCAAGGCACAAACATCAACCCGAGATTCTACCTCCAGAAATGTCTCACATATTTTGTTTCGACATTCCCTTGTGTGTTTACAGTCTACAGCAGGCTATCTCAGACATGTCAGTCAGCCCTCACAACACCTCTGTAAAGGTGGTGGGGAGAGATTCGGGGACTATCCCATGTTACAGAAGGGGGTCAGAGAACTTAATGACTTACTCTGAGTTGTCCAGGTAGTAAAGACCTTTGAATCCAGGTCTTCTGACCCCAGGTTCAGTTTCTGGTCTACTCTGCCAGCAAAATTGCCCATTACATCGAAGACTCACTGTGGCTCTGTGTGCATATTTGATGAAAGAAGTTCTTTAAACTGCACAAATGAGATCAAGTTGAAGAGTCAACTCAAGGATTCCCCGTCACTTGAAGGCTCAAGATATGTAAATAGTAAAAGAAAGAATGTCATTAAGCTCAAGGGCATGTTTTAATAACACTTAATTAACTTCTTTAAAATAGCAAATCTTTTCCCCTTCTGCTGAGATAGGTCCTGGGAAGAAGGATTGTAATATCCCCAGGTGGCTAAGGACCAGGAGGATTTTCCTCACAGCCTCCTTTGTAAAGAAAAGCTTGGGACTTCCCGTGGTTAAGAATCCACCAGTCAGTGCAGGGACATGGATTTGATCCCTAGTCCAGGAAGATCCCACATGCCATGGAGGAGCTAAGCCCGTGTGCCACAGCTACTGAGCCTGCGAGCTGCAGCTACCGAAGCCCGTGTGCCCAGAGCTGATGCTCCTCAGCTAGGGAAGCCACTGCAATGAGAAGCCCGTGCTCCACGAGGAAGAGCAACCCCCGCTCACCGCAACTAGAGAAAAGCCCATGCAGCAGCAAAGACCCAGCACAGCCAGGGATAAATAGATACATGAAATTATTTAAAAGTTAAAAAAGCGAGGCTGTAGTGGAGTCTCCTTTCACTCCCCAGCCTCGCCCTCCCCTGGCCAACATGCAAACCATTGTCAGCTGAGGGTGCTGCAGATCGTGGGCCAGAATTCAGTCTGCCCCCAAGGCTGGCACCCTGAGCTTTTTCCTGCAGGAGTTGATTCCATGCCGAGTGGGGTTATCTGCCCACCCCCATCTCTCCCTGAGCTCTAACTGCAGTCTCTCAGCCAAGCCGCCACTTTCTCTCGTGAACAAGTGGCTCCAGGGTGGATTCTGAGGCATCCCTTTAGATTTCTGGGTTTTTTGGAGTATTTTTCTGGGATCTTAGACGGAACCAGAAGGCTTCAGGCTGGAAGGCAGCAGCTACAGTTCCAATTCTCTGAGGCCCTGTTGTACAGACAACAAGTTAGACTTGTTCCCTCCAGGAGGAGCAGTGGGCAGAAAAGTTACAGGGAGGGCAAGGAATCACACAGTAGGGTCACACGGGGGATAGAGGGAATTCTAGCATCAGACGAGCTGAATAGGCCGGAAATGTGTTGATTCACTGAGCACATAAATGAAGGCCCAAGGTAATTGTAGGTCCTCCACTGTCTCCCCACTGGTTATTACCCTCTGGATGGCAGAGCAATAGCGGGACCAGCTCTTCTGACTCCTTGTCCCCAGGTTGGCCCCCCGATGCCAGGCTGCTGGCAGGACCCCCTCAGATGAGGGTTAGGGGAAGCCGCGAGTCCTGGGCTGGGCTGGCAGCCTCAGGCCGCTAGGCCCTGGGGGAGTGGGTGAGCTGGGCTGGCAGCACCTCGGTTAGAGCACAGGCTTCGGGGTGAAACAGAAGCTGGCACCTGCCGCCTACTACCTGTGTGACCTTGAGCAAGTGAGCTCATCTCTCTCAGCTGCCACTTCCTCCTCTCTGACAGGGGGGTAATCACCTTACCCTCCTCAGGAGCTGTGGTGAGGATGAAATGAGATGATGTGTGTGAACCACCGAGCATGACGTTTGGCACAGAGGGAATTCCTCAGTGTGTTCAGGCAGTGAGGCCGCTGACCTCTTCCATCCCGTGTCCCAGTCCTGCCAGGGGTCTCAGGCGCGATGCCCGGGTACCAGCCCACTCTGAGGAGCGTGGCCTTACCGAGCCGGCCCACCAGGAGCAGCTCATCCGCGTGCCTGCGTCAGGGATACTCAGGTGGGCTCCCAGGCGCCCACCTCACCTTCCTCCTGGCCCCAGCCCCGTCCTGCTGTACCCGTCTCAGGGGCAGCTTGGTGGGCCCTGTGTTCACAGGGGAGGGACACCCAGCTGCTTTGCTGAACGGTCCTCCCACAGCCTCCAAGGCCCATGTGGCGGGTGGAATCAGAGGCGGTGCCATGCTGGAGCCAGGTTCTGAGGTGGCAGTGGGCTTCTGGGGATGGGCCCACCTGCTTGCCTCATGCCAGGAGTGTAGCCGAGGAGTTGCCTCCTGCCTGACCTCTGAGTGGCTGATGAGCCAGCAGCAGCTGCTGCATCTGGAGCCAAGTGTTGGAGCCTGGAACAGCGTCAGCCCCTGCTTGGGGGCCCTCTAGCCTGGCCCAGATTTTGGCCAGCTCTCCCGAAAAGGCTCCCTGAAGGACCCTGGGTCTGGTGCCAGGACCCATCACCCCCGCCTTCTCTCCCCCTGGCCCGCCCGCGCAGCGTGTGACTCCTCTTATCACAGAGATTAGCGGGGAGGAAGCCTGCATGTGGAGACAGAAGGCCGAAGGTGAGCCCCGCCATGGCCGCCTGCCCGCTGGTGACCTTGAGCAAGTCACATTTTCTTTCCAAACGTGCTTTTTTGCCTGGAAGAATAGAGGGAGAAGAGAACAGCTATCCTTTCTCTGTAATAGGTTATGTGTGAATGTCACATAAAATAACCATAAGACAGTGCTTGGTTGTTTGAGAAGATGTTAAAGAAAGTCAGAGGTGGATCTGAGAAATGAAAAGACTCTTTCCAGCCCAGTTAAGCAGATACTGACCACTCTTTTCATCTATTTGGAGTGAAAGCAGGCACTCTCCCTGGACCACCCAGCTAGTTTCAAGGCTGAAACTGCAACTGCTGGGTCTCGCTCAGTTGACCCTCCAGTGGGAGGTCTGCACAGACCTGGGATGTCTCGGAGGCCTGGCCCTGACCTAGTGGGCTACATGTTTCTGTTCTCCTGTGAAAGCGGAGCTGAGGGATGCGTGGGTGACTAAGTGGGATGGAGGAGCCAGCACTGAGGCCCTACATCCTCCCCAGCCTGGTTAGGGGTTGGGGGGAGGTGTCAGGTCTTCCTGGGATTCAGCTTCCAGTGAAAAACGCAAAACAAAACAACCTTGTTGAAATTTTAACTGAAACTTGTATTAAATTTCAATATATCAAGGAAGAGATTTTAAAAATAATACATATTCCCATTCAAGAACATATATTTTTCTTCAGATCTGGTTTTATAGCCTTCAGTTCAGTTCAGTTCAGTCGCTCAGTCATGTCCGACTCTTTGTGACCCCATGAGTTGCAGCACACCAGGCCTCACTGTCCATCACCAACTCCTGCAGTTCACTCAGACTCATGTCCATCAAGTCAGTGATGCCATCCAGCCCTCTCATCCTCTGTCGTCCCCTTCTTCTCCTGCCCCCAATCCCTCCCAGCATCAGAGTCTTTTCCAGTGAGTCAACTCTTTGCATGAGGTGGCCAAAGTACTGGAGTTTCAGCTTTAGCATCATTCCCTCCAAAGAAATCCCAGGGTTGATCTCCTTCAGAATGGACTGGTTGGATCTCCTTGCAGTCCAAGGGACTCTCAAGAGTCTTCTCCAACACCACAGTTCAAGAGCATCAATTCTTCGGCGCTCAGCCTTCTTCACAGTCCAACTCTCACATCCATACGTGACCACAGGAGAAACCATGGCCTTGACTAGACGGACCTTAGTCAGCAAAGTAATGTCTCTGCTTTTGAATATGCTATCTAGGTTGGTCATAACTTTTCTTCCAAGGAGTAAGCATCTTTTAATTTTATGGCTGCAGTCACCATCTGCAGTGATTCTGGAGCCCCAAAAAATAAAGTCTGACCCTTTTTCTTTTACTATTATTATTTTTTAGTAATTAAACAGTTTCCTTCTGGCCGCTTCGGGTCTCCCTGCTGCATTCTGGTTTTCCTAGCTGTGGTGAGTGGGGGCTGTTCTCTGGCTGTGCTGCATGGGCTTCTCATTGCACCGGCTTCTCTTGCTGCAGAGCACAGGCTCTAAGGCACGGAGGCTTTAGTAGTTGTGCCCCATGGGTTTAATTGCCCTGTGGCATATGGGATCTTCCTAGACCAGGGATCAAACCTATGTTTCCTGTGTTGGCAGTTGGATTCCGAACCACTGGAGCACCAGGAAAATCCCAATACGTCTTTTTTTGAAGTATATCATACCTAGTGCGGGCCTGCTAAGTCGCTTTAATTGTGTCCCACTCTTTCAACCCAATGGACTATAGTCCGCCAGGTTCTTCTGTCCGTGGGATTCTCTAGGCAAGAATACTGGAGTGGGTTGCCATGCCTTCCTCCAGGGGATCTTCCTGACCCAGGAGTCAAACTGCCAGTTCTTTACCACTAGCTCCCCCTGGGAAGAGACACAAACCCTAATGCACAGCTTGATGGGTTTTCACAGGATGGACGCACCCAACATGGCCTGCACTCCTCTCTTTTCACCATTGCCTCCACTGTCCTTGACCTCCAGCAGCTTAGGTCAGGTCTGCCTGTTGTTGTATATTCTGCAAATGGAACCATTCAGTGTGTACTCTTTTGTTTTTGTCTTTTACTTGACATGGAGATTTATCCACACTGTTGGGTATAGTTGCTGTTTCTTCTCGCTGCGTATAGTGTTACACTGTGTGGCTAACCTCAGTTCTATTCATTCCTTCTCCACGTGATGGGGATGACTTCCAGTTTTGCCCTATCACCAGCCATGCTGCTAGGATCATTTGTGTTCATCGCCCTGGGTGAACTTAGGCACACATTTCTCTTGGGTACGTACCTAGGAATAGAACTGGTGGGCAGTAAGATTTTTATAGTTTTCTTCATGTAGGTTCTGTAGGTTTCTTGTATAATTTATTCTTAGGTATTTATAATTTTGTCACTGTTGTAGATAGGCTATTTTTTAATGTTCTCTTTTTGGTATTTATGACTAGAAAAAAATTAATTTTTGAATATTTATCTTGGATCCAGCCACCTTACCAATCCTCTTATTAATTGTAGGAGACCTTTTTTTTCTTCTTTTTTGCAGTAGTCTCTTAGATTTTCTGGATATCCAAATATCATCAAAGAAATTATTTTAGTTCTTACTCGACAACATTGATACCACGTTCTTGCTATACTACTTTAGATAGTAGTGGTAGATCATGATAAATAGTAATGCTGATTACACTCATCCTTATCTAGTTCTACATTTTAGTTAAAATGATTTAAAAATATCCCTGTTTATAATTATGTTTGCTACTGATTTTGATTAATAGTTTCTATTTTGTATAAATCATTAGCTTCTATTCCTGGTTTGTAATGAGAAATTATCTAAATTTTACCAAATACCTTTTCCGCATCATTAATATGACTTTCCCATCTTTGTGGTTGCCATGGATAATGATGTTGAACCATTTTACATTTCTGGGTTTAGTTGTAACATGTTTTTTTTCTTTTGATACTTTAGTTCAGTTCAGTTGCTCAGTCGTGTCCGACTCTTTGTGACCCCATGAATCACAGCACGCCAGACCTCCCTGTTCATCACCAACTCCCGGAGTTCACTCAGACTCGCATCCATTGAGTTAGTGATGCCATCCAGCCATCTCATCCTCTGTCGTCCCCTTCTTCTCCTGCCCCCAATCCCTCCCAGCATCAGGGTCTTTTCAAATGAGTCAACTCTTCGCATGAGGTGGCCAAAGTACTGGAGTTTCAGCTTTAGCATCATTCCTTCCAAAGAAATCCCAGGGTTGATCTCCTTCAGAATGGACTGGTTGGATCTCCTTGCAGTCCAAGGGACGGACTCTCAAGAGTCTTCTCCAATACCACAGTTCATCTAGATTCAATTATGTAGATAATTTTTGCATCAAGTTTAATAAATGAGAATGGTTTATTGTTTTCTTTCCTGTGCTATCTTCTTATGTTTTAATAGAGTTTAGTGGCTTCATGGCACTAATTGGGGAACTCTCCATCTTTTAGTATGACCTAGAATCCTTGAAACGATGTTGCAATTATCTGCCGTTTAAAGACTGGATAAAATTCATTGACTCTACCTGGCACTAAATACCTAGCATCATTTTCAATAGTAGATCTTTGATCAGTTTCCAGTTTTTGTATGATAATTTGTCTTTTCAAGTGTTCCTTTTCCTCTTGGGTCAACTTTAGTAATGTACGCTTGTCTATGCAGTGACCAGATTTTCAGGTTTGTGGCCATGTGGTATTCTTTTATGGTTTTGCTTTTCTTTTCTGTCACTTTGGTTGGATCTTCTTTCTCATTTCTGATCTTGTAAGTTTACTCTTTTCCTCTTAGTCTCATGAGAGTTTTATTTTACTTATTTTTAGTTTTGGCAGTTATTTGTACTCTCCACTCTTCTACTATTTTTTAATCTTACTAATTCCAGCTTTTACTAGTTTATAATCATGTTTCTTCCATTTTGGTTTGTTCTTTTTGTAATCTCTTAAGAAGAGGACCAAATTTCTTTATTTTTCATATTCCTTCTTTAATCATAGAGGCTTTGAATTTCCCTCTGAGCCTGACTTTTGCTCTGTCCCATGGGGATTGATATGAACTACTTTCTAGGTATTTAGTCATTTCCCTTTTGATTTCCTCTTCAATCCTAGATTTTATCTAGGAGCAGGCTCCTTAATTTCTAAGTCAATATTTTTCTTCTCACTTTTTTCAATTTCTAAGTTTATTGATTGTGATTAGATATTGTGATGTATAAAAGCTCTCCTTTGTAAAATTTATTACGGTGTTATCTCTTCAGCCCAACATGTAATCAATTTTTATATATGATCCAGTCCATTAAAATAGTTTATTTTGTGTTTTAAGGGGTGTAAGGTCCTGCATATTTCTAGAAATTCAAATTATATAATTCATTTTCTTTAGTTAATATTGCCTATAAGATTTGTCCATTTCTGAAATAGACATTTTTGAAATTTCCCATCAGCTTTTTGTTTATTCCATTTCTAACACATGTTTTATATATTTAGCTTCTCTGTTGTCAAATGCATAGAAGTTTCTGATGGTTGTTAACTTTTTCATAAAATATTCCTTTTATCATTCCAAATACCTTCATCCTCTGCATTATTTTTCAGCTAAAATTCCCCTTTATCTAATTAATCTTGACACTCATGCTTTCCTTCTGTTTGCATTTGCCTGGTATCTGTTTGTCTTTGTATTTATTTTCAACATTTTTACATACCTTTATTTAGATTCTTAAAAACATTGTATAATCATAAGGGATTTTATTTAGGTCATACCTGAATGGTCTAGTGGTGTTGCCCACTTTCTTCAATTTAAGTCTGAATTTGGCAATAAGGAGTTCATGACCTGACAGGGATCAAGACCATCCCCATGGAAAAGAAATGCAAAAANATCTCTTGTTCCTCTGCCTTTTCTAAAACCAGCTTGAACATCTGGAAGTTCACGGTTCACGTATTGCTGAAACCTGGCTTGGAGAATTTTAAGCATTACTCTTGCATATCTGCAATCATCTCTTGCCTTGAAAAATATACAAAGTCTTTGAGGGACTTTGCTTCTCTTTTCTGAATGGTTGGTAGGTGGTACTCTACTCTTTTAGTCTGTAGTGTTTCAGAGGAGAAGTCAGATGTGTTATGTTTTTTTCATTACAGGTAATATGTTCTTTCTGTCTAGAAGCTTTTAGGGTTTTATGTTCATCCTCAAAGTTGAATTTTGCCAGGATAACCTGTTGTATACGTGTCTTCTGGCCATCCTTCCTGGAACTGTATGAGTCCTTTGAGTCTGTAGACTCGGGTTTTTTTCTTTCCATGAAATTATTTTCTATTTCAATAGAATTATCTTCTATTGTTTCTTAATTACCGGCTCTCCTCCATCCGTTCCATTTCTTTCTTCTAGAACTCCTAATATTCTCAAGTTAGATCTCCCTGGGTCTGTCCTCCAGGTCTTTTATATACGTTGTTGTTGTTCAGTTGCCAAGTTGTGTCCAACTCTCTCAGACCCCATGAACTGCAGCACGCCAGGCTTCCCTGTCCTTCACTGTCTCTCTGAGTTTGCTCAAACTCATGTCCATTGAGTCAGTGATGACATCCAACCATCTTATCCTCTGTCACCCACTTCTCCTCTTGCCCTCGATCTTTCCCAGTATCAGGGTCTTTTCCATTGGGTCAGTTCATCACATCATATCTCCCTGGGTCTGTCCTCCAGGTCTTTTATATACGTTGTTGTTGTTCAGTTGCCAAGTTGTGTCCAACTCTCTCAGACCCCATGAACTGCAGCACGCCAGGCTTCCCTGTCCTTCACTGTCTCTCTGAGTTTGCTCAAACTCATGTCCATTGAGTCAGTGATGACATCCAACCATCTTATCCTCTGTCACCCACTTCTCCTCTTGCCCTCGATCTTTCCCAGTATCAGGGTCTTTTCCATTGGGTCAGTTCATCACATCAGGTGGCCAAAGTATTGGAGCTTCAGCTTAACATCCATCCTTCCAATGAATATTCAGGTTTGATTTCCTTTAGGATTGACTGGTTTGATATCCTTGCAGTCCAAGGGACTCTCAAGAGTCTTCTCCAGCACCACAGTTCAAAAGCATCAATTCTTCAGTGCTCAGCCTCCTTTATGGTCCAGCTCTCACATTCATGGCAATCCACTCCAGCACTCTTGCCTGGAAAATCCCATGGACAGAGGAGCTTGATAGGCTACAGTCTATGGGGTCGCAAAGAGTCGGACACGACTCAGCGACTTCACCTTCCTTCACCTTCCTCTCACATTCATACATGACTACTGAAGAAACTATAGCTTCAACTATACGGACCTTTGTCAGTAAAGTGATGTATCTGCTTTTTAATACGCTGTCTAGGTTTGTCATAGCTTTTCTCCCGAGGAGCAAGCGTCTTTTAATTTCATGGCTGCAGCCACCATCCGTGCATTGGGCTGTGGCATGCAGGCTTCTCTCTAGCTGTGGTGTGTGGGCTCTAGAGCGTAGGCTCAGTAGTTGCAGCACATGAGCTAGTTGACCTTTGGCATGTGGGATCTTAGTTCCTTGACCAGGGATCCAACCAATGTCCCCTGCGTTGAAAATCAGATTCTTAACCACTGGACCTCGAGGCACGTCCAAGTCTTCCAGGTCTTTTATCTTTTCCCTCATGAATCCTGTCTCTCCCTACTTTTGTTCTGTACTTGAAGATGCTTTTTCCTTTTGGTCTTCCAGGCCGCTAATTCACATCTCAACAGGGACTCACTTACTGTAGTTGGAAAGTCGTTCATATCTTCCCTGACTTGCTTTAGGACACGTGTGGTTTTCTTTTTGACCTGTCATTTGTCTCGGAGCACATGCACTGTTTATTCTGACTGGTCTTTTTCTGCTGGGACTTTGAGCATGTTGTGAACTTTTCATTGTTTCTGGTTGTGGAGTCCAGAGTCACAGCTCTCCACTGTAGAGTGCAGCTGCCCTTGCCCTCTGGGCCAGTGGTGTCCAGAAAGGCAAGCCAGTGGCTGCTCCTGGGATACCTGGGAGGAATCTCTTCTCCCTGGGCTTCCTGTTCTCCTTCAGCCCCAGGGGCAGGGGGAGTGCACCCTACTTATCCAGCTCCTTCTGTTCCTGAGGTCCAAGAGACCTGGGCCAACCAGGCAAAGCCAATTTCAAACTCCCCATCCCTACCCCTAGATTACCCGACACACACCAGTTCCAAAGGTCTCTCTTGGTCAGTCTCTTCCCAGTATCTACAGCTTTTGATTCTTTTTAAAAAACTTTTTATTTTATATTGGGGTGGTGCTAGTGGTAAAGAACCCACCTGCCGATGCAGGAGACGTAAGAGACATGGGTTTGACCCAGGGTGAGGAAGATCCTTGGGAGGAGGGCATGGCAACCCACTCCAGTATTCTTGCCTGGAGAATCCCATGGACACAGGAACCTGGCTGGCTGTAGTCCGTGGGGGTCTCACAGTGTTGGACACAGCTAAAGCAACTTAGCACGCATGCATAGCCAGTTAACAATGTTCTCATAGTTTCAGGAAAACAGCGAAGGGACTCAACCATACGTATACATGTATCCATCCATTCTCTGCTAAACCCCCCTCCCATCCAGGCTGCCACATAACATTGAGCAGAGTTCTCTGTGCTATACACTAGGTCCTTGTTGGTTATTTATTTTAAATATCAGCTTTTGATTCTTGCTCCAGAGCTTTCTTAAACAGCTCTTGAGGTAAAAGAGAGAGATCCTCACCCCAGTGTTTCACTTTTATTTCCCACATGTACCCCCATCTACCCAAAGCCCTCAGCAGTTCTCTGGTTCAGGATGGGCAGAGAGATTAGAGATGCTGGTCCCTTTCAGGATATCCCTGCTATCCACTCTCAGTTTCCAGTGGGTCTGCTGAGACTGGATCACCCCATACCCGCCCCTTCCTCTGAGCAGGCTCTTGTTATGAGTGGCCCCTGGGACCCTAGCATCCCCCCACACTCTAAAGTCCCCTCCACTCCTTTGTCCACTTGAATCACGTCAGACGCTGGACTAGATTCAGAATCATATGCTCCAGGGTCCCTTGCATTGAAGACTGGGCAGTGCTAACGCCCCCAAGATGATTTATACTAGGAAGAAGGACCCAATTTCTCTAGCACGGAAAAGTTTTGTTTTTTTTTTTCCCCTCAATTCTCTTTCAGTTTTTCCTGGGTTGGATGTTACTATGTCTGTGACACTTTTTTAACACTTACACATCTTCCTTTTAATAAGAAGGAGAGCAGGTCGCATGCTCAGAGTCTTTGGTAGGCAACAGGATTTGCCTTCAACTGGGGCGAGAAGAGGAGAGGTTTGGTGGGAAAACCAGTAGTTCAGTAAGGAATCCAATTTAGTCTGTAACACCTTTTGTATATCTCAGTGGAGACGTTTGGTTGGCAGGCCAAGGTCTGAGCCCGGGGGCATCCCAGTGTTCAGAGACTAGATTCCTTCCTCCTTGCCATCCCATGCACAGGTAACTTTCCCACTGGTTGGCTAAGTGCCTTCTCATTGGCTCACTCAAGAGATTTGCTTCCCATCACTTCTGAAGCACTTCTCGGCAGCCAAGACCACGAGACCATCATTAGTGCTCCATGTGTCTGACCACGTAGCACTTAAGTGCAGCCGTGGACTGTGGCCAAGCTTCCAGCTGTGCACACCCTCCTGGTTGGCTGTGCATCTTGTCAAATCCTTGGCGTGTGTCATACCCTCCAATGAGGCAGCATTGAAAGATGGGAGCAAGCTGGACCTGTTTCACAAATTGGAATGTGGTTCCCCATAAACTCCAAGTTCCTCGGGCCTGTCAAATTCCTGGCCATATTTGTTATTATTATTCCCACCCATATTTATTAGGATAACAAAAAAATCAGCCATTAGTTTAGCACTTTTCCTCCCTAGCAACATGCTGGTAATGTTTAGTCTACCAGAACCATGGCTAATACCACCAACTAGGGTCACAGTGCCCGCAGGGCCAGCAGGCCGTCCACCGAGGGCTGCAGACCACTCGAGAGCACTGGTCCTGCCCACCGCAGGAACCACACTCAGGTCCACCTGACACGGCAGATCAGCATGTCCAGTTTTGTTTTCCGGAGAAACTGGAAATTAGTATCTCTTAGTGAGAATTCTCCTGATTTATAAACATTCGCTCCAATTAAAAAAAAAAAAACACTAAGCTAAACAAAAAACAAAACCACTGTGGGCCAAACAAAACATCTCTCTCTGGCCCAAATCCAGGGTGCAGATGGCTAGTTGCAGGCCTCTGCTCTGGGACAGTGGACCAAAGAGTCACTTCAATTCTCGTACCTCCCCCATTACTGTGAAACGGGACCACTACCAGGGTATTAGGTTGGAGGTTATAATTCCACCTGCGGCTCTGCTGCTATCCAGCTTCAAGACTGGCCAAGCAGTAGGTTAACCTCCCCAAGCCTTAGTTTCCTTATATATAAAACGGGGATAACTGTGTTCCTTATCCCTGAGATGTTTTTGTTATAAGGATTAAATGAAATATTATACGTAGATGCCTAGTACAAAGCTGATGTTAAGTCAATAGGAACTATTAGTATTGTTCAAATAATATCTGTAAAAATGCTTGGAAAACCCAAAAGGGAGCATTGGGTCTGTTGTCACTGTTCTGTGTCCTGACTTGGCAGCCAGCTCAGAAAGCCCCTTGCCGTGTTTCGACAGCAGGGCCAGCCTGAGAACGGCCTTGTTCAGTCCTTGCTCCTTTATTTTGTCAGGGGTCATGATGGTAATGATAAGATTCCTGAAGCCCTGAGACTTGCTGTCGATGAAGGCCCAGCGCCACATCCCTACAGCTTCCTCTGGGGCTGGTGTCAGAGGCTCGCTGCCCTCCACACCCCAGCTCTGACCCACTCTAGGTCTCTGAGTGGCCCCCTCCCGTCCCAGGATCGAGGGGTGCTGAGGAGACAGAGGGAGAGTGTCTGTCATCTCTTTGGGGAGGAGTGAACTGTTGGGCCGGGTGTCGTGAAGGTTAAGTCTGACATTGCGCATGGGAGTCCCACACAACCCTGGGCTCCAGAGCCCTGCTGGGGCTGCTCCTCTCCCCATGGCCTCACGGTCCAGGCTGCGCCCGCATGAGCACTGCTGGACACATGTATGGCTTCAGACGATCCTTGATCTTAGCCTTAGAGCATGGTGATGGCCTTGAAACAACACACCCCACGCCAGGAAGCAGGACATTTGCTTATACATTCTTGCATGTTCAACCAAAGAGTCCCAGGGACGTTTGGTGATCCCCATGAGCCGGCCAGTCTGTGTCGGAGCTGGGGATGCTGGAGCCGGCACGGGAGGAACGGCCTGGCTTTTGAGGGCACGGGCAGCGCCACCGCCTGGCACTGCAGTCATTGCCCTGGAATAGGACCTGGTACACTGTCAGCTTCACACATGCTGGGAATGCTGCCTCCTCGTTGCGGGGCATGATCTGCACTAAAGAGGCAAAGGCTGTGCCTTGCACGTAGGAGATGTTGGGGAAGTGCTCACTGAATTGAAGTCCGTTCTTGGGAGCCCTGTTTGGGTTCACATTAGATGCTGGAAAACTGTGTGTCTTCTCTGTCCCTTCCCACCATCCTTCCGGGGCTGTAATCACCCCTGTGCCCAGACCATGCTGACCAACATGTGTGTGGGAGCCAGCGCATGGAATGCAAAAGTGTCTTAGAACAGCTATCTCAGCAGTCAGCTCTGGTGCTAATAAGCAAAAATAAATTTGGTGGGAAGACACAGTGTCAGGGCCTCCTAGGACAGATCCATTCATTCATTCACTGTTAACTCCTTCCGCACCCAGGAGTCTGGCTCTGGGACAGGAGGAAGAGTCTGAGCTGGATTCTGCCTTTGAGAGGCTTTCCATCCAGTGAGAGGGGCTGAGGTGCGTTGTAAGCAATAGGAACATCAGGTAGAGAGCGGTGAGTAGAGCAGACGCAGTGCTGTGAGGGGCCAGCAGAAGGGTCAGGGCAGGGCATTCATTTGATGAGGATTAAGCTGTGACACTGCAAAGGTGTTAAAGACGAATAGACTAAGGGGGCCAGTATAGTCATAGTCCTAGAGAAGGGCATGGCAACCCACTCCAGTATTCTTGCTGGAAAACCCCATGGACAGGGGAGCCTGGAAGGCTACAGTCTATGCAGTCATGTAGAGTCAGACATGACTGAGTAACCAACACTTTCACTTTTCACATGGTTATAATAACCTCCTGATTGTGGGGACCCCTTCCCAATGCCTTTCCCTTCCTTTCCAGTTGGTCAGAAGTCGTGCCCCTCACTAGCCTGGTCTCCTTCCTCTGAATGTGCTTGATGACATCAGTATTCCTTGGAAATTGTGGTCCACAGTCTGTCCATACGATAGTTAGGAGCTTGGGCTTTTGGAGACACCCGCCTTGACCTGCTGCAGGACCTTGAGAAAGTGTGCATGAACCTGGCTGTGAGCCAGTTTCCTCATCCGTAAGATGGAGCTGACACGAAGACTCACACAGCTGTGCTGAACTGGATACTGAGAGCTGAGGTCCCAAGGGTGTTGGGAGGATTGAACTTGTGAGTGTGCAGCCCTTCCCTGGGACAGTGCTGGCCCTGTGGGATCGGCAGGTGCCGGCCATCCATAGTCTTCCCTAGGACCCGGCCCTCCTCGCTCCTGGTGTGGCTGAGCAGTTCCAGTGGGCTTGGCAGATAGGCACTGTATGTTTTCCTCTTGTCTCTACCTGAAGTCCTGATGAGGAGAGCCTGACCAAGTGGACATAGTCTCAGGATGGCAGCTGGTGAGGTCTCCCAATGGACTGCTTGATTTTAGTGTGAGCCCATGTGGGGCTTAATTCACATTTAAATCCCTCAGCTGCCGGCCTCTGGACTAGGCAGGAGCAGGTCTGCTCCTCAGCAGCGGCTCAGAGATCACAGTGAAGCACCAGGCTCTACTTACCCTCCTGCAGGCCTCACAGACGAGCAGAAGAACCATCAGCTGAGCCCCAACTCCATGACCTGCTGGCCCCAGCCATGGCAAAGATAAGGCCGAGAGGGTACAGCTCCGCCCCACCTGCAACCCAAGTGGGTGCCTTTGACCTCAGGAGGAGAACACATGGCCCTACCCCAGATCCCTGGAGAGGAGAGCTGAGTGGGAGCTTGCAAAGTACTGTTTGCAGACTTTCTCTTTTGTGTCGTGATCATATGCTAGTGATTTTGCATTAGGATCTTGGGTCTGCCTGAGAAAGTCTAGGGTGGGAAACCGGGACTGTTTGAATTCACTGGCATCCTCTCTGGGCCACGTCCACCACCAGGGAAGGAAGGCTGGCCAGGCTGTGCTGTGCTGCACATTTCTGGGACTATATTTCTCTGCCTGGCAAGACAGGCCCTCACCTGGAAATCGCCTCACTTTCTTTCAGAGACTCAACAAATGGGTGACACAGGGAACCAGAACGCAGCTCACATGGTACCATCAGAAAAGTTCAGGGGCCCAAGGACAGATGGGTTCCTTTGTCTGGGAAGCTGGCGTGGCCGCTGACCACTGCCATTAGGTGAGGTCTGGGGGAGAAACGTGAGTTACTCTGGAGAGGAATGTGAATTCAGACTGCCATTTGGCCGGCTTCACCACAACCGTTTCCCTGGAGGGCGGGAGAAATGCTTTTTTCCCCAGGGAGCCCTGTCTCAGTGACCTGTACCTTTTGCCTTGAAGTCTACTCTTTGACAGGGAGCTGAGAAGGGCCTTTTTGTTTGTCTCTCTGTTTCAGAACAAACGCTCACCTAGCATGGTCCACCATCTGGGGCAGTGCTTGGGAGGCTCCGTGGAGGATCTCAAAAGCTGCCCCCTGTGTGCGGGCCAGGCAGCCCAAATCAGAGAATAGGAGGTGCTTTCTGTACCCTCTTTGTCTCTGCCGGTCGGTGGTGGTGGTTTGGTGTCCTTCCTGCCTGATCAGTGGGAAACGGGGAAAGCGAACAAGTCTTCACTTAAAAACAACAGGAAGGGGAAAACCAAGAGCCTTTGAAAAGTCTTTTCTAGGCTGCCTGGGTCTGTGATCTAGAAGAAGCAAGGAGAGTGAAGTTCCTGATTTTAGGGGCGGGGAGGTTGGGGGACAGTAGAGTGCGCTTTGGGAGCCTCTGGTCCCTGGAACACGTAGGAAAGAAAGTGATCCCCACGTTCCTTAGCCATTGTAAGGTGGCATGGGGCAGAGACTTTCCTGCAGGGCTATAGCCCTCAGAGCCCCCAGGAGTTAGCAGCAGTGTGCAGTCACTGCGCCCTCTTTCACATCAGCGAGTCTCTGTGGCTGGTCCCATGTCCTGCTGCCATCCTTCCAAACAGACTCCCAGGGGCTAGACAGTATACCTGCCGTCATCACAGTTTCTGTTGCTAGGAGCCGAAACCTGCCTCTCAGTGACTGAAGCGCTGAAAGAAGCAGGTTGGCTCGTGTAGCTGAGTAGCCTAGGGATATACTAGCATCAGGCACGGCTGGATCCAGGTGCACTCAGCACTGACTGGCCAGGTGTGAATCAGAGGCCCGCCTTTGGAACTTAGGCTCGGGACAGGGACATTCCGCAAAGTGGGAGGAAGGATGGTTCTCCAAAGAGAAGGAGAATAGAAGCTGGGCGAGCAAAACCAGCAGCCACCACACCAGCCCTCATTAGCTGTTTACAAAGCTCACTGTTGCTCACAGGCGTTTTCCACAGTGAGTCACCCCTGCACCCCACAGCGAGCGGTGAGGGAGCCAGGAGGAACCCAAGAGAGGAGCCCTCCCACAGACTGTCAGAGTCCAACCTGGTCTGCTTAGACCACAGAGCCTTCCGGATGTGTCAGAAAGGGAGATATTCTAGGTGGCCATCTCACCTGTGAGCTGTCGGCCAGCGACTGCGGGCTCTGGTAGTCTTTGCTGTCTTTCCTGGGGTTCAGGAGACGGCATCCCAGGGCTAATGAGCAAGGTCATAAATAATGAATGAACATGCTGGAGGCAGGAAGGGTTTCTTCCCCAAGGATTGAACAAGCGGAGCAAAGCGCTGCAGCTTCACTCACGCTTTCTCCACAAAGTACAAGCAGAAAGCTGTGCAAACTGCCCCCTGGTGTATAACATTATCCATAGATGAGACATAACGCACTAATAAGAATACTTCATTTCATTATGTCAGAGGAGGAGGAAAGGGCGAGCCAGCAGCTGCCCTCATCAAGCAGAGGGAAACCAGAAGTGTTGCTTAGATTCAGGCAGTAAAATCGACATTGAACCAATTTGCCTCACTTGCAGGCTTAGTTACTGTGTTTAACGAAAGCTCACGTCTTTACATAAGGCATCATAAAGTGGGCTTGGGAGCCACAATGCTCTCTGTCATCTTTGCAGCACAACCAATGAGTGTCACAGCTGGGCTTCAAAACATGACCATGGATTTTCCCAGAAGTGATGTGGAGTGGGCAGTCTAAGGTGTCTGTCCGTCCTCACCCTTCCTTAGAAAACCTGCAAGAACCGGGATATTAATGTTCAAGGGGGGCAGGCCCCTGCTGGTGAGGAATGGAGGGGTTCTGGTTAATCACTAGGAAAAGGGCCACAGTTTCTGGGTCCTCAGGGAAAAAAGCGTTCAGCACCCAAAGTGGCAAAGCTGGGTGGAGCGCTACGAAGTGGCGTTGGGCCGGAAAAGAACACCTGTTTCCTGGCTCACAATTTAAAGGCTGTGTCCGTTTGCAGAGAGGAGTCGTGTGTAGAACCTGCTGTCTTAGAGCTGCCAAGGTCCTAGGTGCTCGCTTGTTTCATTCAGCTCTTCAACCAGCGTTTATTGGTCTTTCACTGTGTGCCCAGCCCTGCTGACGGTGCTGTGGTCAGCGAGACCAATGGGGTCCCTGCCCTGAGGGAGCTCGTTGGTATGTGAGGAAACAGATAACATACATGTAAATCTATGTTATATGAGGTGATGGGGCGATTGTGACTGTTTTGAAAGGAAATAAGATGAAGACAGGGAGCTATGGAGGGCCTCTTAGTGGATGGGGGAGGTGACCTCTGAGCAGACCTTAAACCCAGCGAGAGATGCAGGCCCCTATCTCACAGCTCCTTGATCTTGTATCCACCAGGAGCTGCTTGGATTGTTTGCCTCCTCTGTTTTGTGATTTGTTTTACCCCCTAGAAGACATAGAGATGACCGTGGAGCTTGGTTAACCTGAGTGAAGCAGGATGACCACAGGGAGCTGACTCTACCCAGGCCCGAAGCTGCCCCTGACCAGTCCTGGAGGCTAGGGCAGCACACGTGGGAAGTGAATCCAGTGGTTAGGAATGCACTCTGCAATGCAGGGCACGCAGGTTTGATTCCTGGCCGGGGAACTAAGATCCCACATGCCGTGGTGCAACTAAGGCCTGACTCAGTTAAATAAATAAGTATTTTTTTATGAAATGGACCCGGAGCCCCAGGGACTCACTCCAGCTGGTCGGTAGCAGAGCCACAACCAGACCCCCAGCGTCCTGAGTTACCAAACTGGGGTTGAAGCTGCCACAAGAAATGCCGGTGCTTTCTGATAACACGAGCATGGGCAGAGCCAGGGGCTGAAATCTGAGGGTGGGTTAGGGGGGCCGAGGGTGTCCTCATAGGAGGTTGGCAGAACTTCCTCGAAGGACTTCATTGGACCCCACAGAGGCGTCCCAGGCTGGGGTGGGTGGGGCTGGCCAGAGGCCCCAGCTCTCTGGGGCCTTTTTCCTCCCACTTCACCTGGGGTCACAGTGCTTGTTAGTGACTAAACTGCATAAGAACCCAGGTCTTCTGCCTCCAAATTCAAGACATGATGATGTCTCTAACCCAAGGCTGGGGTCCCAGGAATCAGACCACCCACGCTACCCAAAGGAGGAAAAGGAACAGCCCCATAAGCAGTGCTGAGAGCGTCATGCCGCCCCCTCCAGTGAGAGCCTCTGTGCCCACCCCGCCCCGCCCCCCGGCCCCGGGAGGCTTGGAAGAGGGCAGGGTCCACACTGGTTTCCAGATAGTGGCCGCAGAGGCTGTGTGCTGGAAGCACAGCAAGTCCCGGCCTTGCCCCTGGCTCCGTCTGGTGACAGTTGGCAGCTGACATCTTTGCTCCTGGCTCGAGTTCCCCCTGATTAAAAATGGCATCTTTATAACAGATTTCTGCAAGTCACTGTTGATAGGACGTACCCCTTGTTTTGTGCCAGTCATTCCCCTGGGGGATTGGTCTGCCTGATCCTATTCTTTTTGCATTCTCTCCTCTTCTATGTTATTCTAATATTAAATATCAAGTTTTAAATCTAACCTTAATTACTAAGAGATCGTATTTATTTTTTTAGATAATTCTTCTCATACCATACAGCGTCACCCCACAGTTACATGATGGGTTTCCAGTCAGCTCTTGCATGTCTTCTTTACAAACAGCTGAAAGACCCCTTGGTGCTCACTTGCTTCACTCGAACCCAGCCTGGAAGGCCGGGAGTCGCTCAGCCTTTGGCTTATTCTGTGCAGGTTTCGTAGCATTCTGCCTTGCCTGGGAGGGGTAGGCTCACAAGCAGCCCAGATGGCCCCTGATAGGGGTTTGGTTGAATGACACAAGGCCCATTCAGATGATGGGACCCCAAGCAGCCAGACAACTCCTGGTTTTCTCTGGGGAAACAGGAAGCAGATGGACTCCTGGGTGAGAGGACTGAAATTTACACTCACCTGTGGATGGGCCTTCCCTCCAGGTGATGGGGTGATGGCTGAATTTTTTCTTGTTTTCCTAGCTGTGTGAGTTGGACTCTATGAGTGTTCCAAGAATAGGCCTTTCAGGCAGGACTGGAGAAGTCAGGGAAAGAGGAGGGAAAGCTGCTGCTTTAAAGTGACTTCTCTGGTGGTACAGTGGTTAAGACTCTTCTGCTTGGTTGCAGATGGCTCAAGCTCAGTCCCTGGTTGAAGAACTAAGATCCCTGTATGCCATGCAGTACAGCCAAAAAATAATAAAGTGGTCTCTGCTTAGAGCAGAACTAGTGTAATTCAAGATGGCTCAGGGCGGTACATAGATGAACTTTTTAAAAGAATTTTAATAGGTGACTGCATAACGTATTTTTTTTATATTTAAGTGGTACATTAGCCCTACGTATCAGGACCCTGCTTGCTCTCTCTGACCTCATCCCCGCTACATTCCTGGCTACTTACTTCATTCCAGCCCAACTGGCTCCTCACCATCCTTCTAACACACGAGGAGCCCCAAGACATTTGCACAAGCCTGAAATGCTCTTCCTCACACATATGCAAGATCCACTCCATCTCATCCTTCAGGTTCAGTTCCACATGTCACCGCATTTCCTGGCTCCTGACTCTTCACTCCTGTTTTGTGTTTATCACTGTAATATTTATTTGTTTGTTTATCAGACTGTGCATCCATTGAAATTAGGGCTATGTGTGACCTGTTGCCCACTGCCCTGTGGGTGCAGTGTGAACAGCAGCTGGCACCTAATGTTCATCTCTGCGGGTGAGAGGAGGAGGAAGCCATGGGTGGGAGATTGGATGCAGTAATCCCGAGGGTGGCTCCAGCTCGGCCAGTCAAGGAAACAGCCTTTATGCCTAGAGTAGAGCAAAGCTTCCAGCCTCCCGTGAGGGGCCTCCAGGTCTCAGCGCATCTACACTCTTGGGACTCTGGGAAATCAGAGTCAAGGACCCAGCATCATTACCTAGTAAGACACATGCGTCCTGCCTCTGCCCAGCTGGTGGTCTCTAAGCCAATCATTCACATCATGGAAACCCTCTGGCTCCAGCCCCTCACTCATTTAGGCCAGGGCACTGCTGCCCTGGATGGGTGGGGGACCCATGGCCTGGGAGACAAGGTGCATGGTCTACCTGGCACTGATTAGTCTGTGACTTGTAAATAATACTAGCGACTGGCAGTTACTAGGCCCAACTGTGAGCCCGGCCTTCCCTACATGTGCTACAGACAGCCCTGCACAGACAGGCATCATCCCCGTTTTCCAGAGGCGAGGCCTAGGCCCACGATGGTTAACTTGTCTGTGATCCACAGGGCTAGTGAGGAGAGTCAGGGTGTACCCGTCTCCTAACGGGTGCTCAGTGTCCATTGTAGAATGCATGAAATGAATGACTAGTGTGCTCTAGGGGATTTGGCTGCTGTGGGTCCTGGAAATACCACCCTCACCCCCATTCCTCTACCCCTGCCCTCCCCAGCCTCTGGACCACTGCCGACTGCCCTGCTTCATCTTCAGTCTTGGTGGCATCCACCAAACCGGGAGCCAGAGTCTCTCCTGCAAGTCACACCTCACTGGGCACCAGACTTCATCAGTGAGAGTATGTAACGAACAGAGTCAGTGGGGCTCCAAAGGGCGGCGGTTCAGCACAGCCAGCCCCATCCTGCATACAAACACACATATCACCTCGGGTGCCTCCCCTCTGCCATGCCAACCCCAACCTGCTCTGCTGGTCCTGCCAGTGCCCGTAGCCTGGCTGGTGTTTGCAGTGCTTCCCCATTGAGTTAACTTGCTGTTTGTACTTCACCATGAGACACAATGAAATCCTCCCCTCAAGGGAGCATCAGCCCCGTGCCAGCACCAGACCCAGATCGGCCCTCCTGACTGGCCTCTCTGGCTTGTAGTCCCACCTGTCGGTCATGAAGTGCCTTCTGTCCATTTAGCACAATTTCCCGGCACCCCATGTGCCAGCTGGGGGCCCTGGAAGACATGCAGAGCGCACACTGACCCTCCACGGCGCTGCCTCTGCCTGTGCCATCCCCCCGGCCCCCACCCCAAAGTCCCGTCTCCCTCCCCATCTCTCCCACCTGCTCCTACTCCACTTGGAATGCTGCTTCCCCAAGAGATGGGCCCTGTACCCACCCTGCACCGCTGCTCTAGGTCCTCCTCTTGTAGCTCTTCATGGTTTTATTTTTCTTCTTGGGTAGCACTTACTCCAGTTATAATTTAGATAACCATTTTTAAAAGTATCTCTTGGATATCTTACCTTCCGCAGTCGAGCTCCACAAGGGCAGGGCTTCACATTGATCAGATCACTCTTACATCCTGAGGACTTAGCCAGTACATAGTCGGTCCCTGAAAAATATGTAAAAAGTGAATTAGGGACAGGATGAAGAAGCTTACAAAATACCCTTTGAGAAGCCTCAAAGATGGGAACTAGAGCTTTTAAGAAAAAAGGGGGAAAAAAATCTTTCCATTTTGCAATTGATTGATGTTTTCCTCACCTGGTATCACCCATCACCTCGCCTGTCTCAGGGGTGCACTAAGGTAGACAGGCCTATGACACAGTGTAAGGGTCTCTGGAAATTTTGTCCCTCCTCTGCCACAAGCTCACCACGTGACTGTAGGCAGTCTCTCCTCTCGAAGTCACAGTCACCTACCCAGGCAGGGGGTATCATGGTAGGAGCATGACCTTTGTCATCAGACTGTCTCAAGGTTGATTTGACAGTTCTGCAG
This sequence comes from Aepyceros melampus, assembly GCA_006408695.1. Taxonomy (NCBI): domain Eukaryota; kingdom Metazoa; phylum Chordata; class Mammalia; order Artiodactyla; family Bovidae; genus Aepyceros; species Aepyceros melampus. Next base: position 213,410 of record SJXQ01002052.1, on the reverse strand, counting down.
TGTTACTAGGAATGTTCTGTACCCCTCTGACCTGCCATCCTTAGGGTGGTGGCATTTAACCTCATGGTCACACCATGGCTGCCATGGCTCCAGTATTTACTTCTTCACACACCCACATATAAAGTCAGGAAGCCACAGAATGGCTAGTTGAGGGACAGCCGGGAGAGGGAGACAGTGGAAAAGTGAGTGGACCAGAAAGGCTTTCTCAAAGGCCTCTCACTGGAATAAGAAGAGAAACTCTTCCCCAGGGGCATTTCTAGCTAACTCCCCTTCAATCTTACTCACTTGAGCTGGTTCACATGGTCACTTTTAGCTGCAAGAGAGAAACGGAAGGGGACGCACCATGATGAGAAGTTTTCCTTACGACTGTTGGATGGCAGTCAGCATGTCTTGACACACACATCCTTCAGTTCAGTTCAGTTGCTCAGTCGTGTCCAACTCTTTGCGACCCCGTGGACTGCAGCACACCGGGCTTCCCTGTCCATCATCAACTCCCAGAGCTTGCTGAAACTCACGTCCATTGAGTCGGTGATGCCACCCAACTATCTCAGCTTTTGTCGTCCCCTTCTCCATCCTTCAGTCCTTCCCAGTATTGGGGTCTTTTCCAGTGAGTCAGTTCTTTGCATCAGGTGGCCAAAGTATTGGAGTTTCAGGTTCAGCATCAGTCCTTCCAATGAATATTCAGGACTGATTTCCTTTAGGATGGACTGGTTGGATCTCCATGCAGTCCAAGGGACTCTCAAGAGTCTTCTCCAACACCATAGTTCAAAAGCATCAATTCTTAAGTGCTCAGCTTTCCTTGTAGTCCAGTTCTCACATCCGTACATGACTACTGGAAAAACCATAGCTTTGACTAGACGGACCTTTGCTGGCAAAGTAATGTCTCTGCTTTTTAATATGCTATCTAGGTTGGTCTAGCTTTTCTTCCAAGGAACAAGCGTCTTTTAATTTCATGGCTGCAGTCACCATCTGCAGTGATTTTGAAGCCCCCCAAAATAAAGTCTCTCACTGTTTCCACTGTTTCCCCATCTATTTGCCATGAAGTGATGGGACTGGATCCCATGATCTTAGTTTTTCTGAATATTGAGTTTTCAGCCAAATTTTTCACTCTCTTCTTTCACTTTCATCAAGAGACTCTTTAGTTCTTCTTTGCTTTCTGCTGTAAGTGTGGTATCATCTGCATATCTGAGGTTATTGGTATTTCTCCTGGCAATCTTGATTCCAGCTTTTGCTTCATCCAGCCCAGCATTTCTCATGATGTACACTGCATATAAGTTAAAAAAGCAGAGTGACAATATGCAGCCTTGATTTACTCCTTTCCCAATTTGGAACCAGTCTATTGTTGCATGTCCAGTTCTAACTGTTGCTTCCTGACCTGCATACAGTTTTCTCAGGCAGGTCAGGTGGTCTGGTATTCCCATCTCTTTCCGAATTTTCCAGTTTGTTGTGATCCACACAGTCAAAGGCTTTTACATAGTCAGTAAAGCAGAAATAGATGTTTTTCTGGAACTCTTTTGCTTTTTCGATGATCCAGTGGATGTTGGCAATTTGATCTTTGGTTCCCCTGCCTTTTCTAAATCCACCTTGAACATCTGAAAGTTCACCGTTCACATACTGTTGAAACCTGGCTTGGAGAATTTTGAGTGTTACTTTGCTAGCGTGTGAGATGAGTACAATTGTGCCAAAGTGAACATTCTTTGGCATTGCGTTTCTTTGGGATTGGAATGAAAACTGACCTTTTCCCATCCTGTGGCCACTGCTGAGTTTTCCAAATTTGCTGGCATATTGAATGCAGCATTTTCACAGCATCATATTTTAGGATTTGAAATAGCTCAACTGGAATTCCATCGCCTCCACTAGCTTTGTTCGTAGTGATGCTTCTTAGGGCCCACTTGACTTCACATTCCAGGATGTCTGGCTCTAGGTGAGTGATCACACATCATGGTTATCTGGGTCATGAAGATCTTTTTTGTTCAGTTCTTCTGTGTATTCTTACCACCTCTTCTTAATATCTTCTGCTTCTGTTAGGTCCATACCATTTCTGTCTTTTATTGTGCCCATCTTTGCATGAGATGTTCCCTTGATGTCTCTAATTTTCTTGAAGAGATCTCTAGTCTTTCCCATCATATTGTTTTCCTCTATTTGTTTGCATTGATCACTGAGGAAGGCTTTCTTATCTCTCTTTGCTGTTCTTTGGAACTCTGCATTCAAATGGCTATATCTTTCCTTTTCTCCTTTGCCTTTCACTTCTCTTTTCTCAGCTACTTGTAAGGCCTCCTCAGACAACCATTTTGGCTTTTTGCATTTCTTTTTCTAGGGGATGGTCTTGATCCCCGTCTCCTGTACAATGTCATGAACCTCTGTCCATAGTTCTTCAGGCACTCTATCAGATCTAATCCCTTGAATCTATTTGTCACTTCCACTGTATAATTGTAAGGGATTTGATTTAGGTCATACCTAAATGGTCTGGTGGTGTTCCCAACTTTCTTCAACTTAAGTCTGAATTTGGCAGTAAGGAGTTCATGATGTGAACCACAGTCAGCTCCCAGTCTTGTTTTTGCTGACTGTATTGAGCTTCTTCATCTTTAGCTGCAAAGAATATAATCTGATTTCGGTATTGACCATCTGGTGATGTCCATGTGTAGAGTTTTCTCTTGTGTTGTTGGAAGAGGGTGCTTGCTGTGACCAGCGCTTTCTCTTGGCAAAACTCTGTTAGCCTTTGCCCTGCTTCATTTTGTACTCCAAGGCCAAATTTGCCTGTTACTCCAGGTATCTCTTGACTTCCCACTTTTGCATTCCAGTCCCCTATGATAAAAAGGACATCTTTTTTGGGTGTTAGTTCTAGAAGGTCTTATAGGTCTCCACAGAACTGTTCAACTTCAGCTTCTTCAGCATTACTGGTCGGGGCATAAACTTGGATTACTGTGATATTGAATGGTTTGCCTTGGAAATGAATAGAATCATTGTGTCAATTTTTGAGATTGCATCCAAGTACTCCGGGAGTTGGTGATGGACAGGGATGCCTGGTGTGCTGCGATTCATGGGGTCACAAAGAGTTGGACACGACTGCGCGACTGAACTGAACTGCATTTCGGACTCTTTTTTTGACTATGATGGCTACTCCATTTCTTCTAAGGGATTCTTGCCCACAGTAGTAGATATAGTGGTCATCTGAGTTAAATTCACTCATTCCAGTCCATCCTAAAATGTCAATGATCCCTCTTGCCATCTCCTGTTGGACTACTTCCAATTTCCCTTGATTCATGGACCTAACATTCCAGATTGCTACGCAGTATTGCTCTTTACAGCATCGGACTTTACTTCCATCACCAGTCACATCCACAACTGGGTGGTGTTTTTTGCTTTGGCTCTGTCTGTTCGTTCTTTCTGGAGTTATTTCTCCACTGATCTCCAGTAGCATATTGGGCACCTACTGACCTGGGGAATTCACCTTTCAGTGTCCTATCTTTTTACCTTTTCATACTGTTCATGGGGTTCTCAAGGCAAGAATACTGAAGTGGTTTGCCATTCCCTTCTCCAGTGGACTGTTTTCTCAGAACTCTCCACCATGACCCGTCTGTCTTCGGTGGCCCTGCACGGCATGGCTCATAGTTTCATTGAGTTAGACAAGGCTGTGATCCATGTGATCAGATTGGTTAGTTTTCTGTGATTGTGGTTTGCATTTTGTCTGCTCTCTGATGGATAAGGATAAGAGGCTTATAGAAGCTTCCTGATGGGAGAGACTGACTGAGGGGGAAACTGGGTCTTGTTCTGCTGGGTGGGGCCATTCTCAGTAAATCTCTAATCCAATTTTCTGTTGATGGGCAGGGCAGTGTTCCCTCCCTCTTGTTTGACCTGAGGCCAAACTATGGTGGAGAAGGCAATGGCACCTCACTCCAAAACTCTTGCCTGGATAATCCCATGGATGGAGGAGCCTGGTGAGCTGCAGTCCATGGGATCGCTAAGAGTCGACACAACTGACAACTTCACGTTCACTTTTCACTTTCATGCATTGGAGAAGGAAATGGCAACCCACTCCAGTGTTCTTGCCTGGAGAATCCCAGGGATGGGGGAGCCTGGTGGGCTGCTGTCTCTGGGGTTGCACAGAGTTGCACATGGCTGAAGCGGCTTAGCAGCAGCAGCAAACTATGGTGGAGGTAATGAAGATATTGGTGACCTCCTTCGAAAGGTCCCATGCATGCACTGCTGCGCTCAGTGCCCCCTGCCTGCAGCAGGCCACCACCAACCCACACCTCCGCCAAAGACTCCTGGACACTCACGGGCAAGTCTGGGTCAGTCTCTTGTAGGGTCACTGCTCCTTTCTCTTGCATCCTGGTGTGCACAGACTTTTGTTTGTGCCCTCCAAGAGTCTGTTTCCCCAGCCCTGTGTAAATTCTGGCAGCTCTATGGTGGGGTTAATGACGAGGTTCTCCAAGAGGGCTTATGCCATACCCAGGTCTACTGCAGCCGGAGCCCCTGCCCCTGCAGCAGTCCACGGCTGGCCTGTACCTCCACAGGAGACACTCAAACACAGTTCTGGCTCAGTCTCGGTGGGTTCTCTGGGTCCTGGTGCACACAAGCTTTGTTTGATCCCTCCGGGCATCTCTGGCCAGTATGGGGTTTGATTCTAAACGTGATTTCGCCCCTCCTGCCATCTTCCTGGGGCTTCTCCTTTGCCTTTGGACATGGGGTATCTTTCCTTGGTGGGATCCAAGGTTCTCCTGTCAGTGGTTGTTCAGCAGTGAGTTGTAACTTTGGAGTTCTTGGAGAAGGTGGGCACATGTCCTTCTACTCTGCCATCTTGTAGAATTTCAACCCCTCAGTTGGCCCTTGGCAGCCCTTTCAACCCTTCAGTTGGCCTTTGGGCAATGCCACTTGTTACTGTTAACTCTCATGTTCTCTGCACCAGCTTTCTCACTTGGCCTGGAACAGAAGTCCTAGGCAGGCAGGGACCAGGCTGAACCCAAGTGAAACACATCAGAAAATTCCTAATGATTGATGACATCCCTTGTTACTTGATTCTTCTCTTCTGTTAAACACTGTTCAACAGTGTCTGTCTCCCACTGAACATGATTTGTTGTTCTTTCAAATAACAAACACACATTTTTAACGAAACAAAACATAAGAAAAAAAAAAAAAAAAAAAATCAAAAGTGATCTTGGTGATAACCATGTTAAGCATCCTCCTGTGTCATCTTTTCTCTCCCCCGCCTCCTCCCTCCTCTTACCAGCATCATCACACATGAATCTAGCTTTACACAAATGGCTGTGTGGGGCACACTCTGCGCTATACCTCGTGCTTTCATCTTATAGTCTTGTTCAGATCCAGTGCTCCGGTGTGTTCTGTGAAGCCCCTAATTGCTGGTATGTGGTTCATTAACTCACTGGCATCTCACTGTTGACTGTTTGCTTAAAGCTGCATTCTCTGGAGCTGGGGTGGTCACTTCCCCCCTCCACTGGGGAGGGTGGTGGCTCCAGGGCCAGAGCCCCGTTACACATCAGATCTCCCTGACAAAGGGAAACCCTCATCAGCGGTCATACCAGTGAAGCTCTGAGCACCAAGTCTAACCCAGGCAGCCCGCTTATGATCAGAAGTGCCTTCTGTCACCTCATGAAGCAGGCCCCATTCAGGAAGCTCAGCCTTTCACTTCACTGCTGCTCCTGTGAGTGAGCAGATTCTCTGCTCCAATCTGGACAGGGCCCCCTCCCCCCTGCCCTGGCTTCCTTGCTGTGGCCACGAGCCTTGCTTCCTTCTCCCAGGGGGCAGGGGTTCTCCCATAGTGTCTGACCTCCCTGCTGCCCTGCAGCCCCTGGTCACTTTCTGCCCTCAGGAAGACAGACACAGTACACCCTGTCCTTTCTCCCTCAGTCCCACTCACCAAATACAATGATAACAGTCCTAGTAACAGCTGCACTGACTGCTTCCTGTGTCAGGCCCTCTTCTCTACATACCACGACCCAGCGAGGATAGTTACTATTAATTACCAAGCCCCCCTCCATGGAAAGTTAAGGAAAACTGAAGCACTGGCAGTGAAGGAAATTGTCTGGTCACACAGCTTGAGTCTTGCTCCAAAAGCACCTTCTTCATCTGAACTCTTAAGGGGATTATCGTGGAGGATGGAGTGACAGTCCCTATGCAGGGGAAAGGGTGCTGAGAAAAGGAGGCAGAGAAGGGGCATTTAATCCACCATGGAGATGGAGTGAAAAATTGTGTTCCCGCAGCTTAGTGTCTGTGAATCTGTGAACCTCCAGAAGTTGGGCGGAGGGTGTGTGTGGTAAAACTGTGTGTCTTGGTGCATTTGTCACAGTGTCAGAGGCATCCGTGATTCAGAGGGGGGGATGGCTGCCGGACCAGATGATCCTCCAGGGTCCCTTCCAGCTCCCGAGCCTGTGGTTCTGTGACCATATAAGGCCGCAGTGCCTGGGGAGCCTCAGTGCTGCCGAGTGCAGTCCTGTGTGGAGAAGGGGAAGCAGAGCGTAAAGGGAGCCCCAGCCCAGGCCCCCTCGCAGGTCCCCAAGACAGCAGAGAGAGGAGCAGGGTAGGGGAGGCCGAGGGACCCTCCCTGGTTGCCTCTTCCCAGAAACCTCACGTGAGCTCACTGCTGCCCTCCCGTGCTCTCCCCTCTCTACATGGGTTCTCCCTCGGTTGCATTGCCAGGTTTCCAGAGTCCCGCCAGCGGCTCCCGTCCAGAGTCGGACAGGGCTGCAGAGTCAGCCTTGCTTGCTCCTAGGTTTCTTTTGCTCTGGCAGCTTGGAAAAGCCCTCAGAGTCCCTGAGTCCTCATGCAAGTGTATTGGGAGATGGCCTAGCATGGAGTGGGCACCAGTGTGGCATCTGCCCCGGTCGGCCTCTGTGATGCTAGCTCTGCAGATGTCAGGGATCCAGTGGGTTCCCACCACCCACCCACACACACACACACACACACCCCTGTCTTCTTTAGCGAGCTCCTTGGAGAGGGGCAGATCTTGTGCCCCAGTGTAATCTTGCTCGTGGAGTTACATCCCATGTTCTGAGTTCAGAGAACCACCCTGTGTCAGAGTCTATTCAGGCCTAGCCTGTGTCCGCTGATAAGGAGAGCGGGAACTGAGATGGAGGGGATGTGGTACCTGACCTCCCAGGACCGACGGACAGGCTGCGGGTATGGACAGAAAGTTAATAAACAAGTGTACTAGGAGATGGCCTCCCAAGGTGCAAAACATGTTTTGGTCATGACTGTGTTGGTTGTAAGTGACAGAAACCCAAATCAAATCAGCTTATGCAAAAAGAAGAGAGAGTCAGAGAACTCGTGTCACTCAGAAGTGTCAGGACAGGGCGAGCTTCAGGAACAGCTGGATCCAGTCACTCAGGTGCTGTCTCTGGGACTTGATTCTGTGCCTCTGTCACTCAGCTGTGTAGATGGAGCTCAGTTTGTCTGAGGCTGCTGTAGTGTGAGATGCTGGAGCTGCCACTGACCATTACTAAGGTGCCCCATGCAGACTCATTCCTGCTTTCCAAATCCCATCCTCGTCTCTTGCAGGGCTAGACTTGGGTTGCCACAAGAAACCCAACTCCCCCAGGCTACCTCTCCAACCCCTGTGCCTCCTTTCCTCCCTTTCTTGCCCCACACTCCTTGGACTGATATAGGAGGTGTTTTGATGGTAACTGTGTGTGTGAAATCTCTGGGTTCTCAGGGAACCTGGATATAGGAATCCTAGCAGAAGAAGCAGTCCTGTGTCTCAGCATCCACTTGGTGGGCACAGCACGGCCTCAAATGCCACTGTCACCCTTTCCAGCTGTGTGACCTCAGGTGACTGGGTTAACCTCTCTGAGCCTTTGTTTCCTTTCTCTGTTGAGAGGAGGTAAAATTTATCTGCTAGGATTGTTTTGAAGATTAGATGTGATAGTACATGCAAAGCACTTGGCACGGAGAGTAAACCCTTAAACATTAGTGGCTATTGTGGTTCTGCTTCTCTTATACCACCAGTAAAGGAAATTCTCTTTAAGGGACTTTGACTTTAGAATGAAGGTATCGTTACTAACAGCTACTGTATATTATTCTTGTTGTTGTTTGTTGTTGCTAAGCTGTGCCCGCTCTTCATGACCCCATTATAGCCCACCGGGCCCCTCTGTTCATGGGATACCAGGTGAGGATACTAGAGTGGGTTGCCGTTTCCTTCTCCAGGGGATCTTCTCAAACCAGGGGTCAAACCTGCATCTCCTGCACTGGCAGGTGGATGCTTTACTGCTGAGCCACCAGAGAAGCCCTCCATATATTATATAATTGCAGTGAAGTGATGTGAAACTCGCTCAGTCATGTCCAGCTCTCTGTGACCCCATCAACTGTATAGTCCATGGAATTCTCCAGGCCAGAATACTGGAGCGGGTAGCTTTTTCCTTCTCCAGAGGATCTCCCCAACCCAAGGATCAAACCCAGGTCTCCTGCCTTGCAGGCAGATTCTTTACCTGCTGAGCCAGAAGGGAAGCCCAAGAATCCTGGATTGGGTAGCCTATCCCTTCTCCAGGGGATTTTCCTGAACCAGGAACCAAACTGGGGTCTCTCCTGCATTGCAGGCGGATTCTTTACCAACTGAGCTATGAGGGAAGCCCTGCTATATATAATAGGCACTTTACGTTTATTTCTCACAATGACTTCTTGCAGTTGAAGAAACCAAAGCCTGAGGAGTTAAATTCTTTCCTAGGAACACACAGCTCATGAGTGATGGAGTTGGCGTCACCCACATTTTTCTGACTCCTCAGATCTGACCACTGCTCTACTCTTTTCTCCCCGGAAAGAGATGGGAAATAGAAAATAAAGAGGCCTTAAGTGATACTTTTAAGGATAAATGATTCAAATCAATGCAGAGGCAGAGTTGGGGGAGAAGAATGTGGCCTGAAAGAAATACTGAAGGACTTTTACTAAAAAAGTGCAGCCTTTTTCTCTGAATAGTAGCATTATGAATATTACTTTCGGTGTTGTTATGCATGGTGCAGCTTTTCTAGGGTTGAGTCAGAGGGAACGGAAGGTATAAAATTCTACCCTGAAGCAAGAAGCCCAATTTTAAGCTAATATAAGCCAGCATGAACAAGTTATGCAACCAGTAATCATGACTTGACAGTTTTTGCCCAAATTGCATCATTTTTGTAAGCTCCAAATGAAGCTTTCTTATTTTGGGCCACCCCAGGCACCTGTGAGGCCGTCCAGGCAGGATTCAGTCTAGTCCACCCTGAGGCTTGAGGTGTGGCAAAAAGGACCATGTGCTAAGAGACCCGGACTCTGTTCTGGCGTTTGGCTCTTATTGTTTTTGCTGACAGCCGTTAGGCCAGTTGCTCAGTCTTACTCAGTCTCAATACAGATGGATAGAATAAGTCTACCCTCCCTACCTTGTCAGGTGCTATAAAGGTTAATACTAACAGGTGTGAAAAAATAACCCTAGTGGAAGGAGATCCTGTAGGCGGCCAAGGATCTAGAGAGCACTCCCAACAGAGTAGCAAGGCCGGCTGGTCCAAAGCAAAGCATGAGAAACTCATGGAGCCAGCTTCTTGCAAGAGTGTGTCATGGGAACCAGCAGATCCAGGCTGCACCTCTCAGGGCCCCCAAAGTTCCCACCCTCTGAGGAGAGTCGGGCCGTGGAGGCTTTTTAGTGATGGCTCTAGCGTTTACAGTATGCATCTTATCAGGTTTTCCTCTGGAGAAGGCAATGGCACCCCACTCCAGCACTCTTGCCTGGAAAATCCCATGGACGGAGGAGCCTGGTAGGCTGCAGTCCATGCGGTAGCTAAGAGTCGGACACGACTGAGCGACTGCACTTTCACTTTTCACTTTCATGCATTGGAGAAGGAAATGGCAACCCAGTCCAGTGTTCTTGCCTGGAGAATCCCAGGGACAGCAGAGCCTGGTGGGCTGCCGTCTATGGGGTCGCACAGAGTCGGACACGACTGAAGTGACTTAGCAGCAGCAGCAGCAGCAGGCTTTCCTTTCAAGTAATGTTATGCTTTGTTGTTGTTGTTTAGTCACTGAGTCATGTTTGACTCTTTGTGACCCCATGGACTGTGTGTAGCCAGCCAGGCCCCTCTGACCATGGGATTTTCCAGGCAAGAATACTGCAACGGGTTGCCATTTCCTTCTCCAAAGATCTTCCAACCCAGGGATTGAACCTGTGCCTCTTGCATTGACAGACATTGGCATACAGATTCTTTACCACTAAGCCACGAGAAAAGCAATATTACGCTACTTCTTGTATAATATAAGAATTGTTCAGCAATATATTTCCATTTTATCCCTCTCATCCTTTGTGCAATCATTGCATAGATTTTACTTCTACATGTTGTCATATGTATGTCACAATACATCTTTCAGCCCTTTTCCTCTCTCTGCTTCAGTTTTGATGGTTTCTATTGCTGTGTCTCATCTGCTGTTAGTCCTCTTCAGTGAAATTTTTATTTCAGATACTATATTTTCATTTCTAGATACTCTGTTTTGTTCTTTTTTATATCTTCCATTTCTGTACTCATTATGTTCATGTTTTCCTTTAGTTTCTTGAGAATATTTTAGATAGCAGTTTTTGAGGTCTTATTTGTTAATGCCATCATCTCTGACACTTTTGAGTTTGCTTCTGTTGGCTAATTTGTCTCCTGGTTATGGATCACACTTTCCTCCTCCTTTGCATATCCAGAAATGTTTTTATTGAATGCTGGATACTATGAATATTAGATTGGTAAGTGTCTGGATTTCACCGTCCTCGTTTAAAGTGTTAGATTTTATTCTGTCACACAGTTATTGACTTGTGGGTCAATTTGGGTTTTTCTTTGAGGCTCATTTTTGAGTTCTGTCGGGGCAGGTCTAAAAGTAGCCTTTACTACTGAGGAGTGAGCCTTCTGGGGTCTCTGCCAAATGCCCTAGGTGTGTAACTCTCCATTCTGACTAGTGGGAACTTGCCCCACGCTCAGCCTTGGGTGAGCTTTGGGACGGGTCTACTTTAGAAGCTCCCTGACGCACATTTCTTCTCAAGTTTGTAGAGTCTCACTCGATTCAGCCAAAGGCTCAAAAAGACCCCCAGTCAGATATGTGGAGCTCTCTGTCTCGCTGTCTCTCTCTCCTCTCCTCATTCCTCTCAGGTACTCTACACCTCAGCCTTCCAGAACTTTTCCCTTTACCCCTGTGCTCAGGAAGGCGGCTTTGCTTTGCGCGGCCCCTCCCTCCCAGTGCTGAGGTCTGGTGGACGCCTCTGGGCAGAAAGCCAAGGCGATCACAGGACTCATCCCTCACAGGACTCGCCACGCTCGCTTCCCTTCCGTCCCAGGTCACAAGTCCCGCGTTGCTTATTCTCCAGTGTCTGAAAGCCCTTGTTTCACGTATTTTGTCCAGATCTCTAGTTGTTTACAGTGGAAACTAACAATTCCCTTTGAGATTCCCTCCAGGGTAGTACACATCCATGATGCAGACTGGATGTACGCTGAAGAAACTTGAACAAAGCCAGACTTAGGGCTAATAAAAGACAGTGAAAAGGCAGTGGGGTCATTTTGATCTGCTTCTTCGAGAAGCTCAGGATAAAGGCTCACAACCCCGCACCAAGTCACGTTTTATAATAGAAATCGTTAATATCCATCAGCTAAGGGGTTAAGTTAATATCCATCAGCTACTGGGGATAAGTAAAACATGGCATATCTGTATAGGAAATCTGGTTTGATAATGAAAAGAAAGGGAGCACTAATGGATGCTACAAACACGGATGAACACAGATGAACACGCCAAGTGAAGGAAACTAGTCGCAGAAGGCGACACGTGGTCTGATTGCATATATGTGAAATGTCTAGAGTAGACAGTTGTAAAACCAGAAGGCAGATCAGATGATCAGATGAGTGGTTGCTTCCTGCTGGGGTTGGGGGATGGAGTGACTGCTAATGGGTACAGGATTTCTTTTGGGGAAGGCAAAAACATTCTGAAATTAGACTTAAAGATCACTGTCCAACCTTGTGAATTTACTAAGGAATGGTGAGTCTCACGTTTTCCGCAGGTGGATTATATAGTCTGTGAACTCTATCTCAGTAAAACTGTTTATAGAGAGATAGACTCACGAGCAGTGTTCTCCAGTACTGAAGGACAGGAAAGGCTGAGAAGGGCTGCAGAGGTAGTAAGGGAGTCTGAGCTATTATGCGGGTGGAGGTACACGTCTCAGGTGTATTCAGTCTTGGACTGAAAAGCGTGACCACAGGAGAGTTTGCAGTTTCCTGGCAGATAACTAGTGTTGGATGTGTGCATGTGTACGTGTGCGTGCCTGCTCAATTGTGTCCGACTCTTCATGACCCCATAGACTAGTCCGCCGGGCTCCTCTGTGCATGGAATGCTCCAGGCAAGAATACTGGAGTGGGTTGCCATTCCCTTCTCCAAGGGATCCTCCCAACCCAGGGATCAAACCCACGTCTCTTGCATTTCCTGCATTGGCAGGTGGATTCTTTGCCACTGTGTCACCTGGGAAGCCCCTAATGTTGGGTGTTAGTCTTAAAATCCATTTTTCTTTTCTTAATTACCTCAACCATGAGCAGATTCTTGCAGAGTCTCAGTTTTACCCCCTTTCTAGTTTTCTCTGCTCCCTGGACCCTTGTCAGCAACGGGCACCATCTGCCGGGTGCAGGGGCCTCAGGGCATGTCCAGCCTCAGCCTTGACCCCAGCCGAGCCTGAGCACAGAAGGGTGCTGGGTGTCGCGCGGCCTCCGGGAGCTGCAGCGTCCTCCGTGTCCTCCGTGTTGGGTTCAGAACCACCAGAACAAGGGCGACACAGTGCTCACATCCCAACCAAGGGTGAACAGGCCCCCTCCTTCTGCTGGCTCTTCTGTTGTCGAAGATAAAGGTGGTTCATTTGAAGTGAGCGACCTTACCTTCGTTAAAAGCAGGGGAAGTTTGCTGTGAGAGAAAACTGTGTCCTTCATCTGCAGGCTTCTTTCAGGGGTCTTCAGCAGTACGCTCCCGAGTGGACATTTAAGCTAAAACCCTGAGCTTTGCTTAAAAATGCTATTGGCAGGACTTCCCTGGTGGCTTAGTGGTTGAGAAATCCGCCTGCTGATGCAGGGGACAGGGGTTCAATCCCTGGCCTGGGAAGATTCCACATGCCTTGGGGCAGCCAAGCCCGTGTGCCACAGCCACTGAGCCCGCCCCCTTGAGGCCTTACCCCACAAGGAGAGAAGCCGTGCACCGCAACTGGAGGTGGCCACCACTCACCGTGACCAGAGAAAGCCCACACAGCACCACAGACCTGGAGCAGCCAAAAATAAATAGTGAAATACTCATGCCGAGCATATATTGAGTGCTCAGTGTATATTCTGAGTGCTTTCAAGTGTTGTCAACCCCTTGACTGATCTTGCGTCCACGGTATGTAGGGAGTATAGAGAGACTGCCTTTCTTTTTTCCACAATTTTGTTTTTCAAATTAATTTTCGGTAATTCAGGTAGATTTTTCCTTCAGATATTGTGGTGTGACCCACTGCAGCTCAGTAACTCAGCATCCAGGTTGGACCAGGCCCTCAGCCAGCTAACCCAGGAGGTTGGCCAGGGGTTGGGGGGAAGAGGGAAGACGAGAGGGGAGGGGAGGGCTCCCACGCCTGACGCGCTCGTTGCCAGGTGAGGCCAGCGCGCTCATCAGACGTGCTGTGTGTGGTTCCTCTCTAGGATCATCCACGAAGACGGCTTCTCTGGCGAAGACGTGAAGCAGTACAAGCCTGTGGTCTACAGCAACACCATCCAGTCCCTGGCAGCCATTGTCCGGGCCATGGACACCCTGGGCATCGAGTACGGTGACAAGGAGCGAAAGGTAGGCCGCTGCGCCCGTGGGCCTGTCCCTGCTCCCCGCGCGTCCTCTCTATGGGGCCGGGCTGCCGTACGGGGACAGGGCGAGACTGTGTTGTGTCTCCAGCCAGGACACTTGTCCACCTGGCCGGTGCAGCCCAGCAGGGGCTCCGGTGGTGGGCAAAGTGCCACAGCACGACCGCCGCCGACGGAGGCGACAGACCCAGAATTCCAGGGTTTATCGTGTAGATGAGAAAGCTTTGGTGACACCGCCCTAAATCGTGACCCTCACAACATTGTCCAAGTACATGCCCTTGGGCAACTCACTTGAACAGAAAAATATGTTTTTAGGAACTACAAGCCCCACCTGGCCACCATCTCCCCTCCTTAGGGCAGCTTTCCTTTCCTTGTTGGCCATGGGGGCAGCCGTTCAAACCCACTCTCTCCTCCTTTGCACCAGGGGGCTGTGTTTCCCACCCTCCAAGGTGAGTCTGAGGACCAGGGGCACTCTCCTTCCTGCAGGAAGTTGACATCCTAGAACAGGGACAGTTTTCAGTTGAGTTTCCAGGCTTCTGATAGGTGGTGAATGGAATAAGTCAAAAACTCTTATTTGCAAATGTCTGCATTCACTGAACCTTACACAGCTATACTGGAAAAGCCAAATAAAAGGGGCGAGGGAAAACAGCCTTGGAAAGTTCTCTCCAGGAGTGGCTCTTTGTCTCCTGCTGGGATTCTGAATCCCAACCGTCCTCTCCTTGTGACCTGAAGTGTGAGGTGGGGAGCGGGTGGAGGCCGCCTGGGCCCCCTCGTTGGAGCCTATGGATAGAGAGCGTTAAGCTCCGGTTCCTGTGTGGTTTGGTTGTGCACTGTGTATATATCCTTTCTTTGCCAAAAAATCACCTCCCTCATGGAGGAAAACCATCCTCACCTTCGCTAGGTGTAATAAATAATCTGTGACAGATAGCTTTAAATGTAAAATTCAGTGTTTTATGCACAAAAGCCTAATTCTCTGCAACAGTCATCCCAGCTCAGGTATCACCTTCCCCCTGGAGGAGGGGAAAGTGAGTGACTGAGGGTGTCCAGGGCCAGCCTGGGGCGGGGAAGCCAGGAGCTGCCCCTTACGGAGGAAACCCTTCTCCCTGGGGATGGGCTTTGGTTTTGGTCACAGAGCCAGGGCCATGGAATGAGGGACACTGCGAGCTCTTGTTTTGTTTGCACTAAGAATTCACTGAGGATACAGTGTGCCAGGCCTTGATGGAGATGTGTGTGTATGAGTCACTCATTCGTGTCCAACTCTTAGGACCCCGTGGACTATAGCCTGCCAGGCTCCTCTGTCCATGGGATTCTCCAGGCATGAATGCTGGAGTGGGTTGCCATTTCCTTCTCCAGGACAGTAGAGCTGGAGAGACCAGTCAGCAAAGATCAGCTCAGATCATCAGGTGTAACCAAGACAGGTTACCAGTAGCAGACAGGTTACAGGACTTCATTCATTTTAATAATAATGGTCACAACAGTAACACCAGTAGCTCTCTTGTACTGAGCACCTACTAGAGGCCAGGCAATGTGCCTTAAGCACTTTGCCAAGTATTAACTCATTTTTGTCAACTCAGGCGGGCGTTAAAGCAGGAAATGCCTGGTTTGATCTTCAGACATGGGACAGGCCTTTGATCTCTCTGTCTGCCTGAATCTCAGTTAACCAGATGACAGACGCAGTGCAGAAGGCTCACGTGTCCATTGCACACACTTTACACAAACACACACACCCACCACAGCCTGTGAGACCTTCCAAGAGTGTGTGTTCACTGCCACGCCCACCTCTCAAGCAACTCTTCCTTCCTCAAAACCTCTTGCCCTGATTATAACCCAGAACAGCATGACTTTGAAATGCTTTTCTCCTTCAGTTTTGGAAAACATTTGTTGTTCCTGGAGGATTTTGTTTTCCCAGTTTATTATCCTGAGTAGAGAGGTGGTTGCTTGGGTATTGCTAGGAACATGACGTGTTAAGGCCTATCCTGCGGGGCCCCTTGGCCTCTGTGGCTGTTTCTTGAAGGGAGGCTGAGAACAGAGCCAGTGCTCCCTGGACACGGAGGAGCTGGAGCCCAGTCCTCTGCCGGCAGGTGGCACCACGGCACTCAGGCTTGTCAGGAAGTCCTCCAGGCCCTGGGGCGGCTCCTCCTGCTTTATTTCACCTGAGGCCACAGTGAGCCAGGCAGCTGGAGAAGGTGTTTGCTGGGAGTGGCCTGGTGTGCATTTGCTGTCTAGGAGCTGCGTGCAGGGACCTCCCCCCTCCACCTGCCTGTGTATCAGCTGTGGGGGGTTTGGAGAGTGAGGTGGAAGGGGGCAGCTACTTCACACTAGATGGCCAGGGAAAGTTCCCCTGAACCTGAAAGGGATATTTGTGATGAAACGACCTCGAGGAGGAGCCGTGGGAAGAAGAGAGGCAGAGGCTCCAAGCAGACACCACCAGGCCCTAAGAGAAAGTGAGCCTGTGAGTTGGGAGTGAGAAGTAGGGAAAAAAAAAAAGAGGCACAGAGAGGCAAAGCGATTTATCTGAGGTCATTCAGCACAGAATCCGTATTTATAGATGTGTAACCCTAAGGAAGCTATGATCCATGTGGCTCAGGTCCAGGGCAGAGTCCCATTTAAAGAGGCACAGTACAGCCAGGCAACACAAAGCTTCAGAGCCCTGTTCTTCGGAGTCTCTCCCAAAACGCGGAAAGGCACTCAGAGGACAGCCCTCACTGCTCTTCTCACAGGGCCTTTCCTGTTCCTCTGGTCTGTCCCAGTCCTGCTCTCTTGAACTGCTTTCTTCTAAGTGCCCTGGACGCCATCTCTCTACACACCCCCACAAGCCTGCCAGGCTTTCCCCTCCTGTTCTCTCTCATCTTCTCACTTGTCGTCTCTGCCTCCTGCCTTCTTCCTCCCTCTCTCCCACTCTCCCTCTCTCCCCATCTCCAGCTGTCTCTCCGTTGCTCCTTCTCCCTGGGTCTCTCTCCCCTTGCTCCACCTCCTTCCTCCACCCCCTCCCCACCTCTCTCTGCATCTCCATCTCCCTCCTTCCTCCCCTACTCCCTACTCACCCCAACTCATTATCATGTAAATTGTCCTGAACTTCTGAGAGGACCTTCCCTCTTCATCCTCCCACCCGGGGCCTGTATCTGCATCACAAAAGCAGAGAACCTCGTCTGGCGGAACTGGCCTCAGAACTGGCCTCAACCCTGACACTGGAACAAAGTCTGGGGGAAACTGGACAGTTAGAGGATTAGAAGGTTCATTTGGGCAAACTGAGGATGGGGAAAGTCTATGAACACTCCCTTGTGATAAATTTGATCACACCCACGTGTATATAGAAATACACACAAAATTTATGTCCATATGCAATGTATGCTTGCATATGTAAAGCACATTATAATGGAACAATAGCAAAGAAATAATGCTTTGAACTTGTGTGAGGCTTTATTCAGTTGAAAAACCTTTTCATTTTCATTTTTTCTTTGTGCACATGCCTATTCTCCCACTATATTTTAAACTCCCTGTGGGCAGAATATAGGTCTTATCCATCTAGTACAATGCCTGACACAAGTAGTATTGGATAAACTGCATTCCAATCCCAGTTCAACCACCGACTGTATGGCCCTGGGCACACTATTTAGCTTCCTCAGGATTTCTGTCTGTAAGATGGGCATAATTGTAATACTGTCCCCTTTCATCTGGTGTTAAGGTTAGATGAGGTGACGCACGTGAAACGCTGGGACAGCGCCTGACATGTCCAGCACCTAACTGGCAGTCTGGGGCCAGTGCCCTAAGCAGGGCTAAGATCAGTGCTGGTGCTGGAATTGCTACCCAGCCTCTGACGGTTAACCAAGGGGCTTCATTGGAGTGCCCCTTCCCTGCCCTGAGATGAGATACGGTACTCTTTGGGGAGGCAGAATCAGATTTCACACTTAGATTCCAGAATGTCATGGAATCTCCTCTGGTAAGAGAACTCTTGGGGTTTAAGTCACACAGTGGAGCGCTGAACACGGTCTCCTTTTGAATCGGGGAAATGCCGTGATGCCGTCTCCACGCTGCAGCGCTGTGTACCCTGCAGGTCATAAGAATTCTGAAACAGACAGAAACAAGGATGCTCTCTAGTCTGTATCTGCCTGAGTTCCTTGGGGTCTGGAGGAACCTCAGCGGGTGTTGTCAGGTCTGATGGGGGGCTGGGGAGGTGACAAATGAAGGCCCAAACCTGAGGCCGGAAAGAGGCTTCCTCCGGGCAGCAGCGGGTACACCGCCACTCTTCCGCTGCAGCAGGCCAGCCCCGGCCCAGCTCTGACCCTCTGCCCGCCCAGGCTACAGAGCCTGAAACTCCTCCGTTTAAGACCATCTAAGTCTGCTGCTCCATTCTGCAGATGAGGGCCCTGCCTGGCCCCGACAGGAAAGAGACTTACTCCAGGGATGACGTGGCAGGCCCGGCACTAGAGCTTGAGGTTTTCTGAATCTCTGCGCAGTTCTCTTTCCATCTCAGTAGCCTGCCCAGAATCACTCAGCAACCTGGGGCCTCGTTGTCTGTCATTTGGTGGGTCAGCCAGTCATCCCACAAATACTCAGTGAGCCGTCACAACACCCCTGGCAGACAGTGCAGGGGGAGGCAGGGTTAGATGCAAAAATGAAAGAGGGAGCTCACCCTTTGATTTGCAAGGCCTCCCCAGCTCTGTAGGATTCAGTGCAGCCAGGACGGCTTGCTTCTTGTCATCTGAGACTGGATCGGGCCCCAGGCCCTGGGTTTGGGGCAGGTGTCTGTTTGTTAAGCCCTGCCGTAAAGCGTGCCACACCTGGCTGCTAGTACCTTGGCCCAGGTTGGCAGCACAAGTGGCTCTTCCTGGCCCTCCTCCAAAAAGGCCAACTCAGAGGAACAGTAGGTTTTAAGATGGGAAAGGAAGAGGCGGGGGATTAAAATGCCAGGTTTTGAAATGGCCCTCTAATGCCTCTCCTCCTTAGCCTCTTGGGTTTCCACAGCTGAAGATGGTTGCTCCCTCCTCTGAACGCGGTCATTCTGGAGCTTCAGACCCAGCCGTCTCCCGGCACTCTGCAGCCGGACAGGGAAGGAGGGGAGCCTGAGAGCCAGGATGATCTTATCTACCTGCACATTCACCCATTCCTTCATCCACATAGGTGTTCCCGCAGGGGTGGGCAAGACCCAGTCCCTGCCACCAGGGCGTAGACAAGGAGGACAGATGCCTCAGTAGACAATGGTGTTTTCTTTTGATTTGTTTTTAGTTTTTATTTATTTGTTGGCTGTGCTGGGTCTTGGTTGCTGTGCGCAGGCTTTTGCTAGCTCCAGCAAGCTTGTGGTGTGGGGGCTTCTCCTTGCAGTGGCTTCTCTTGTTGCAGAGCATGGGCTCTAGGGTACTTGGGCTTTGGTGTTTGTGGCGCACGGGCTTAGTTGCTCCACAGCACTTGGAATCTTCCTGGACCAGGGGTCGAACCTGCAGCCTGCGTGTTGGCAGGTGGATTCTTAACCCCTGGACCACCAGGGAAGTCTGGTAGATGGTGTTTTTTCTTTTCGTCAAATGTGGTGATATTGATGCTCCTCCGTGGGTTGTCTTAAGGACTAAATGACTACTAGATGCAAGATCTTAGAGTAGAGCCCGGCACACAGTAGATACTCAGGAAAGCTTGGCTCTTAGCATTGTGTGCCTTGAAGCAGAGTGACAACTACTCTAGTTTTCAAAGGTTGGTTAGACATTACAGATGAATGCCGGAAGTGAAGCAGCCCCCTGGCCTAGGGCAGGGATCTGAGCACTCATGGGAGGAGCCCTGCCTTTGCCTGGGTTTTGTCCTGCTGTCAATGCCCATCCTCAAGAATCAGGAAAGCCGGAGCCAGCCTGGGCTTCTCTGTGTGATTGGCATTTAATGAAGGGGTGCTCATGAGAAGAGGATGGTTCTCCTCCAGAGAGCTTTGAGGGCTAAACAGAAAACCATTTTTCTTTTTTTCTTTTTCTTAAATTAATTTTTATTTTTTGAGTTTGTTTTTCTTTACAATACTGTATTCGTTTTGCTACACATCGACATGAATCAGCCACAAGTATACATGAACTCCCAATCCCGACCCCTACCTCCCCCCTCCCGCCCCACACCCTCTCTCTGGATTATCCCCGTGCATCAGTCCCAAGCAGAAAACCATTTTTCTGAGTCTTGATAAAATGCTGAGCCCTTCCCTGCCTTCATAAGTCAAGTGTTGGAAACACACGAGGATATTTCCTTGTCGATGGAGGGTCATAGTGGGCCTCAAGGTTCTCTCCGTGGACGTCAGAGATTGTGGTCCAGGCCCAGAGACAAAGGATATTCCAGTAGAAGGCTGGGCCTAATATGCCACCCTGGGACATTAGCATAGACACCTTCCCTTGAGCAAGTCACAGAGATCCTCTGAATTACACTGTGTAAGTTAGGATGTATTTGGCTGCTAGTGAAGACTGCCCAACTGTCGGTGTCCTTGACAGTAGCTGCTAATTCCAGGCAAGAGTACTGGAGTGGGGTGCCATTGCCTTCTCCACCTTGACAGTAGGGACATCATTAATTCCTGGACAGGGATCGCAAGAGATGGCAGCCCTGGGGCTCCTCGCAGCATCAGGCCTGGGTCCACCCTGCAGGGCCCTCTGGGTGCTCATGGCTCCAGGTAACACCTCCCACAGGGACTCCAGGGCAGGAGAACGCTGGGTTGCCCAGTTTCGAACCACACATTGGCCTAGCAGGGAGGGAGCTGAGGAAAACAAAAATGTGGCTTTTTTTGGCTCTAGTAGGACACAGAGGCAAGAGAGAAGGGGGCTGAGGGATGGCACCTGTCACCGCTGGCCACTCTGCCCGTGAGCTGCCGTGGGGATCTGTAAGAACATGGAAGCAGATGTGCTGAGTCGGTGGGAAGTCCTGTCTGGAGGCTAGAAATGGGGGTACAGTGGGGGAGCTACTCTGGGGAAAGTGTGCTCCTCCAAGCTGGGACAGAGGTGGTCGTAGCTTCTTCTCTGGTTTCTGCCTTTGTTTGCCCGTTTGCCCGTTTTAGTCTTTTCCAATTGATATAGCAACAATACCATAGACGGGTAGCTTAAACAACAGGATTGTATTTCTCACAGTTCTGGAGGGTGCAAAGTCCAAGGTCAGGGTGGCAGCAGATGAGGTGTCTAGGGAGGACCCCTTACTAGTTCACAGATAGCCATCTTCTCACCGTGTCCTCTCGAGACAGAAGGACTGGGATTGATTTCTGGAGTCTCATATAAAGGCACTCGTCCCCTAATCCCCTCCCAGACGCCCCGCCTCCTAATATCAGGACACTGGGGATTAGGTTTCTACATAGGAGTTTTGAGAGGACACAGTCGGTCTATAGTACCCATGTCAGAAGCTGGAATGTCCCAAGGGGCACTGGAGATGAGAAGATGGTTGGTAGCAGGTAAATCTGGCAGTGCAAAGCTATGCCAGAGTGTCTGGGAGGAATGTCCGTGCAGAGGAGCCTGGGGTGGGGCTTGCCGAAGACAGCAGGGCAGTCCACCTTGAGACCACCACCCACCCGGCCTGACGCCCCAGCTTCCCTGGGCAGGCTGGGTGACTGCCGCGCCTGGCCTCATCCGGCCCCTCCATGGCATGGCTCATGGAATGGGTGGGTGTTCAGGCCTGTGCCTCGGCCAGTCTCTGCACATTCATCATCTGTAGAAAGAAGTGTGGAATTTTAAAAAGGAGAAAGGAAACCTAACGACCTCCAACTAACAGTAAATGAAAACCACAGGCAGTGATGTCTTGCACTTCTGTCTCCTCCCTCCCTCCCTTTCTCTTTTTCTTTCTCTCACTCTCTCTCTCTCTCACAGTAGCGTACACTCCCCTCGTCTGTCTCTCCCTGTAAGCCCTGAATTACCTGGCTCTAATGGTGAAAAAAATGTTATGACTGTGCCAGTGAATATTTCCGAGCATCAGGATAGGGGGTCCCCACTAGTGGCCTTTCCCGTGAATATATAGGTGGCCCACATGACAGCCCTCAGTCTACCCCCACCCCCTGCATTTCCGCTGGCTACCCCACAGGAAAGCCAAGAGCCTCCTCTTTGAGCAGGAGCGTTGGGGGTACATCTTTTGGGCTCAAGGTAACAAACAGCTGCCAAGGATCTCGCCCAGCCTCAGAAGACATAGAGGACAGCTCAGAGAGGCCTGCCTGGCCAATGCTCATGTGCTGAGGCTCCTGGCATGTTGAAAAATGAAGAATTCTTAAAATAAGGCCACAAAATTGTATATTTTTAACGGGCTTCCTCTGGTGGCTCAGACGGAAAAGAATTTGTCTGCAATGCAGGAGACCCAGGTTCCATCCCTGGGTTGAGAAGATCCCCTGGAGAAGGAAGTGGCAACCCACTCCAGTAATCTTGCCCGGAGAATCCCATGGACAGAGGAGCCTGGCGGGCTATAGTCCATGGGGTTACAAAACTGAGTGACTAACACTTCTAATGTATACTTAACAAATTAATACTTTGGACCCACCGTTAATGCCATGCAGTATAATTTTGCTACCCAGAACATAGAGGATCTATAAGAATGTTAGTAGGCAGCGCAGGGCTGGCTGCACGGCCTCGTAGGGGACACAGTTCAAGCTTTGTGGTGAGCATGTCACCGTTCACCCCAGAGGGCGGGCTCTCCCTGACCACGTCTGTTACCTAATTTGATCCAAATTCCACATTGGAGCCCCTTGTGGATGACGGACCCTTTCTGAGGGACCTGGTGTTTTACAGAGGAGCCAGGGGACCCAGAGGTGGACTTTGGCTCATTGTGGGGTACGCCAGGGTGCGCCGAGGCAGCTGTGTGGGTGAGATAGAGAGGGTGGCCGCAGATTGGTGTCTGGGTTCCTCCCCAGCTCAAAGGCCCCACGCTCTGCATGCCTGAGCCGGAGGGGTGTAGTCCCACACAGGCAGGTGGCGGTGGCTTCCCCAGGAAAACCAGCGCCTGTCTGCCCTTGTCATAACCACACACACCCATCTTCCTCTTTACTCGGCTCCTTCCCCTCTTATTTATTTACGACTCCACAACCTACTGGGGTCTTGCACCACTGCTGAAGACCCCCTCTGGATAAGATAGGACACTCTTGGTCACCAAAGATAAGAAAGACAATCAAACTGGCTTGTGAAAGCAAAAAACACTCCCCAGGTCCAGGGGAGGAAGAAGTGCAGAGGGCTCGCTGCAGGAGAGGCTCCACCAGCAGCTCTGATGAGCTGCCCTGGCTCCTGTTCATCTCCCCACACTCTGTCCCCCGCAGCCTTCCCATTCGTTGGACCCACAGAATCACTTCTCATCTTGCAAGAAAATGGCTGTCATAGTTACATCACCACTTCCTGCCTCTCCCCCAACCCCGACCCTCGAGCATCCCTGAATGTGCAGAGCAGTGGGTGTGCCCTTGCACACCCTTCCCTGAAAAGCCACTTGGATCCTGGGAGTTGCCCTCTCTCCTTGGCCCCACTGAGATTGTGTGCGCATCCTTGAACATCTCTGAGCCAGTCACTGTGACCAAGGGGATGCGGTCCTCTGATTGCCTGAAGGGTTCCTGGGACCAGAGTGAATTCCCCAGGAACTCATGAAACAGGAAATGGAAGCAGAGGAAAGAGATGCTGGGGAGGCCACCGTAGCCATCCTGAAACTCTCCTTGACTTCAGCGCTGCCCACTGTGCCTGATTCATATCGTATTGGTGGATGTCCAGCCACACTCAAGCTACTGTAGCAAATTATGACGTAACCCAGTTTGGCTGGGGCCAGAGCTGCTCCTCCCCCGGTGGCCTCTCCCCCAGTGGGCCAGCCAGGATTCCAGGTGCAGCTCCCAGCCCACCACTCACCCTTCCCTTCTCGCCTTTCAGCTGGGGCTGTGGCAAGGGGTGATGGCAGAATGGGGGAATGAAGACATGGGCCCATGTGTGGGAATATCTCCTGGGAAGACTCTGGTTTTCCCAGCCCACTTGAGGCAGCAGGGACCTTAGCCATGCGCCAGTCAAGGCTTTATTTAGAGCCAGACCAGTGCAGTTGCAGAGGGCCATGCCGAGGGTGAGGCAGCTCGGCCGGGGTCAGAGCCAGGGCTCGGAGTCAGAGATATAACCTTGAGTCTTGGCCTTGCCTGTCATCAGCTTTGGACTTGAGGGGGGTCACTTGGCTCACTCAACCTCAGGTTCCTCATCTGGAAACTGAAGGCAATCATAACAATGACCTACTCACAGGGTAAGCATGGGGCCTGGCACGCAGTAAGTGCAGTAGACAGCTCTTGTTTTCGTCTTCCTCTCACCCACACATCACCCCCTGGCTGGTGAAGGGAGAGCTGGACTAGAAGCCCGGCTGTGACCATTGTTTCAGAACTGGGTGAAGAGCTAGTGCCGAGGCCACTGAACAAGTCAAAGAGGCGGCCTCAGTACCTGCCTCCCCAAATTCCCCGTTGTTGGCTCTGGTTCCAAGCCGAGGAGCAAGGTGTGTGCCCCGGCCCCTGTCCTTCTTCCTGGCTTTGCAGGAGTGGAGCTGGGGAAGGCTGCTCCTGGACCGGGGTCCTGCAAGGCCTGAGACAGAAGCCAAAAGAGGTAGACCCAAGGAGAGAGGAGTCAGGACCCCAGAGAGGAGAGAGACGGTTGGCCCTGGGTGACAGTCCCCCAGAAACACTTGAGATGGTTCTTCCTGAGTAGAAGGTTGGCTCCCGTCAGGTGTCCCAACGTCAGTGGGGCGCCTGGCCCAGAACACATGCTCCCTAAATGCTCGCTGCTTTGTTCCTCTGTATTAAGGCTGTCCCTGATCTGATGAACATCATTCCCACCATAAACCCTACCTAGTCCCTGCGGCTGTAAGTATCTTTTCCATCTCCTGGACACCTTGAGCTTCTCTTTCCCTCTCTCTCTTTCATTGGTTGTCTCACTTGTTCTTTTTTTTTTTTTTTAAGTCCTTATTGAATTTATTACAGTATTTCTTCGGTCTTATGTTTTGGCTTTTCGGCCATGAGGCATGTGGGGTCTTAGCTCCCAAACCAGAGATCGTACCCGCACACCCTGCATTGGAAGGTGAAGTCTTAACCACTGGACAGCCAGGGAAGCGCCTTCACTTGTTCATTTGAGAAACATGTGCTGTGGCCTTCTATGCACTAGCAGTGTGTCAGGCACTGGGTGAACAGGAATGAGCAGAGACGAGCAGACTGGCCTCAGTTTCCTCATCTGTACAATAGGGGTGTTTCTATACTTGGGACAACAGATGCCACAGACAGGGAGTCCTGCCGTGCCACGTGCTCGTCCAGGCACAGCATGAACGTGTTTCCAGCTCTGACGGGCACAGACCCTTCTGGCTCAGACAGCAAACACGCATCACCCAGCACGAGCGCTGGCCACCGGCCCCTCTACGTCCTCGCTCCCGAGTGAGCCCAGGAGCAGCTGACAGCCCTAGAGGAGCTGTGGATTAGGAGCGTTTGCACAGGCGGACTCTCCTCCCCCAGTGTCTCTGGTCCGAGGTCCCCGGGGCACAGTCCTGAAATAGCTCACTGCCAAATTAGGTCCCGCTTTTCCAGCTCTGTGGGCACCCTCCCCCTTCTTGCCTAGGCCTCTGTCTTCCTTCCCTTCTCCTTCCTGCCGCACTTCCCTGCCGGGTGCCTGGACCAGCTGGTGCCCTTGATGACAACCAGCTGAGGAGAGGAAGGTGGCTCTCTGCGCCCAGCTCTGCAGACAGGGTGCCTGCTGGGGGCCCAGGTGCCCCCCACCCCAACCCCAGCTGTTCTCAGGGTCTGGGTTGTGCACCTGAGTGAGCAGTACCTGGATTCCCGGATACAGCCCTCCCTGGGGCCACGTCCAAGCGTCTCCTCTGCAGCAGGGAGCCTCGTGATAAGGTCTCAGCCTCTTGTGTCTTCTCATGTGGAACCACAGCGTGCATCCTCCGAGTGAGGTTCTGTGTGTCGTGGGGCACAGAGCATATGCTCAGGAGTCAGGCAAGTGCAAGGTCAACACTGGATCCTCCTCTTTTATCTTTGTGGCCTCAGGCAGGTTCCTTAAGTACCCTGAACTTGAACCTCAGTTTCCTCCTCTGTAAAATGGAAATAATACCAGTGTATATCAGCCAGGGTGCAGGTTTCCCTGCTGTTACAAAGACCCCTAAGTAACAGTGGCATAAATAAGATGAACACACGTTTGTCTCCTGCCTGAGCAGCCCGGATGTGGCGCTGGTCAGGCCCTTCTGCCCTGTTGCTCTGTCACACTCAGGGTCTCTGTCCCCGTTCCAGGCCTGAGGTGCTGCCCCTGCTACCCCTCCTAGCCCGTGCTGTGCTGTGTGCTGTGCTTTGCTGCTCAGCCGTGTTCCATTCTTTGCGACCCCATGGACTGCAGCCTGCCAGGCTCCTCTGTGTATGGGGATTCTCCAGGCAAGAATACTGGAGTGGGTTATCGTGCCCTCCTCCAGGGGACCTTCCCAACCCAGTGATCGAACCCAGGTCTTCCTCATCGCAGAACATGGGAAGAAGGGTGGGTTTGGCTTAGAGAAGGTCCTGAGTGTCAGGGTGAGGAGTGTGGATGCTCATGGCCTGGACCAGCAGGTGTTTGCATTGGGGGAAGGGCCTACGGCCAGCAAGGGCTCCATGGAGACTGCCTGGCGGCAGGAGAGGTGCAGGCCCCTCCCTGGACCTTGTTGCGTCATGTCAGTGCACTTCTGGTTTACTTCTTCTCCAAGGCCCAGTGGCATTGAAGGTCCTGGCCCAGCCATCAGAATCTCACATCCTCTTCCACCAGCTACTCAGGGGCAAGGCTGCCTGCAGTATGAGCGTCCCGTGGTGCCCAGCGCCTCCTGCTGGACCTGCAAAGGGCGTCCTGTCCCCGGAGGCCCCCTCTCTTCCGGCGATGCTTCCCTTGTCTGAGTATCTGCATCTCTCACTGTCTGCAGCAGCCCTACTAGAGTTTGCTCCCAGCTTTCTCAGTGCACACCTTGTTGTGAACATACAGTTTTGTGCTGGAGGAATTGTTGATACTCTTCTGGCTGGGATTCCTCAGACAGTCGTCCCTCGGTGTGATGGAGCAACACTCTTTCTCGTTGAGTAAGTGTGGGGGCACGGACTGTGTCTCATCTAGGGGAGCCACGAAGGCACTCAGAGCCCAGCAGAAAAGAGGCTTGTTGACGTGATTCTCATCCAGAGTTTCCCAAACTTTTGGAGTTTTTTGGAGTAATCTTACCAAGTTGTTGGCTCACATACTGTTAAGTTTAGCCTGAAGGATTTTGAGCATTACCTTGCTAGCATGTGAAGTGAGCGCAGTTGTGCAGTAAGTAGTTTGAACATTCCTTGGCATTGCCCTGCTTTGGAATTTGAATGAAAACTGACCTTTTCCAGTCCTGTGGCCCCTGCTGAGTTTTCCAAATCTGCTGGCATATTGAGTGCAGCACTTTCACAGCATCATCTTAGGATTTGAAATAGCTCAGCTGGAGTTCGATTGCCTCCATTGACTTTGTTGGTCATAATGCTTCCTTGACCAGCTCCTGGGGGCTTGCCAGCCATTGGGGTGAGCAGGTGGAAAGACCACTCCAAGCATCATCTTCCGTTGGGCTGTAAGTCCTAGACGTTTTGAAGCTGGATGGGGATAAGAGAATCAGATCTAGCCTTTGTGTGGAGGCTGTTTCTCCTGGAAAAGCTGGGGAGGTATGAGATCACAGCCTCCCCCTCCATCCCAGCCCTTCTCTTACCTGCCACCCAGCTGGATCGGGAGAACACCCAGCATGGGGACCCATATTCCTCTCGGTGACTCTCTGGCACATGGAGGGAAAGGAGCCCAGTCCTTCTGGCCCCCCCAGGAACTCAGGGAGAGGCCAGGGTCTTTGTCAAATTAGGGTCAGACTTGAGCTGGAGGTGTAACAGGCCTCAGCTCATGGCAACCCACTCCAGTATTCTTGCCTGGAG
Source organism: Aepyceros melampus (assembly GCA_006408695.1). Classification (NCBI taxonomy): domain Eukaryota; kingdom Metazoa; phylum Chordata; class Mammalia; order Artiodactyla; family Bovidae; genus Aepyceros; species Aepyceros melampus. The sequence continues at coordinate 185,759 of SJXQ01002052.1, read as the reverse complement.
AATCCCATGAATAGAGGAGCCTGGTGGGCTGTAGTCCATGGGGTGGCGTGAAGTTGGACACAACTGAAGCAACTTAGCATGCACACCCGCAGGCCTCAGCTTATGGCAGAACACTGATGCTTCACAGGAAAGCTGGGCTTTGGGCCCTGCCTCCAGCTTCCTCTGTGACCTCAGGCAAGTCCTTCGTCCTACAGTTGCTACTGAGGAGCCAGAGGGCCTCTAGATCTCTCCTCTACCCTGCCCCCCCCATTTCAGTTCCATAACTTCTAGAAAGTTCTATAAATCCTCCTGGCAAAACTTAAATGTTCAGCTTAGGTGATTGCCAAGCCCCCTCTTCCCTTGTATCCAAAAGAGAAAGAATCCCCTGTGTTGCAAAGGTGGTACAAATTAAAGGCTGTCTTGTCTAGGGGGAGGAGTGGTGCTGGACAGCTGGCAGACAGTAGTCAGTGGTGGAGGCGGCCCCACTGTGGGCACCCAGAATGCACAGCTTGGGGCCAGGGAGTGGGGGTGTAGATATAGGTGCGATGACAGCCTAGGAGGAGCCTGGTGTGGGGTAACACGTGGGCCACCAAGCCATGGGCATAAAGCCACTAAATCAAGCAGAAAAACACTGTCAGGTATCACTGTCGCTGCATCTGTGTCAAGGGTAAACCGTGTTGCAGGCCTGCGGGGGGAGATGAACACGAATGGCCCCGGGAAGCTGTCAGCTTCCCTCTGATCACTAGGGCAGGCTCCCTGGGGGCCAGGGAGTGGACGGTGGATTTCGGGAGCCATTCACTTGACGAGAATGAGATGGCAGAGCATACAGAGCCGGTTCAGGGTTGGGGCATGAGGCCAGCGATGCTTCTGGGCTTCATCCAAACGTCGTGCACACAATTCATTGACTGACCCATGCTCTCAACCCAGACCTCACAGTTTATGCACATAAGAAGCTCACAAACTTGCATAGTGCTTAGGCTTACGCTCTGTAGCCAGCCTGTCCACTCGTGGAGCCCAGTGCTGCTCTCTGAACCCGAAGTGACCTGAGGGAAGGGACCTATCTGCTCTGTGCTGCTTGTTTTTAATCTGTAGAATTGGGATAATACCAGTTCTTAACCTCAGGCTTGGGACAACAATGTGAAGGGCTTGAACAGTGCCTAAAACACTAGTATGCACAAGCTCTTTGCATTAGTCAGCTCAGGCTGCCATAACTAAACATAGCCTGGGTAGAACGTTTCTCACAGCTCTGAAGGCCAGAAGCCCAATATTGAGGTTCTAGTCCAAATAGTTTCAGATGAGAGCTCTCCTTCTGGCTTGCAGACAGCCACTTTCTTTTTCTGTCTCCCCAAATGGCCTTCTCTAGGTAAACACACCTGCAGAGGGTGGGGAGTGAGAGCTCTCGGAGATCTCTGATAAGGGTACTAAACCTATCAGATCAGGGCCCCATCCTTATGATCCCATTTAACCTTCATTCCTTACTCTTAAGTACAGCCACACCAGGAGTTAGAGCTTCAACATATGAATTTTTGGCGGACATGTACATTCAGTCTATAACACTCTTACCTTAGGAAGATTTAGCCTTTATGAGCTACTACCCTGATTTGGCCCTTGGTAATGAAGTTGCCTGGCATATATGAGGTCTTTAGCAATTACACAGCTCTGTGATGAACCCCTTAAGGGGAGGAATCCTTTGTTTGCCAGCTCCAAGCCCTGTGTTTGGCACAAAGGTAAATCTCTTCTACTACTGCCATCTTTGTGCTCTGGACCTCCCACCTGTGGGGCAGGTATAACAGGTTCACACATGAGGAAACTGAGGCTCAGAGAATTCAGATGACTGGCTCAGAGTCAAACAGCTAGTCAGAGGCAGAGCTGTTCTTGGGCCCAGATATCTCAGAACCTGGCTACTGCCCTTTCTGCTGTGGGTATGACCCCTGTGAGTTCAGAGGCAAAAACTGGATTGTGGAAGACCAGAATGGATTTGGATCCTGACTTGTTGAGCAACCTTCTTCATAGACCATCTCTCAGGCCTGAGTTTTCTCAGCTACTGAGTGAAAAGCACGCATCCCCCTTCCAGAGTCTGTGCAGCAAGGAGATCAGGTCACACAGGGGACATGTGTGAGAGGCTATACCTACTAGAAGCTGGCTCTGTGCAGCTTCCCCTGGAACATGGACCCTCTTCAGACGGGACACAGAGCACAGGCACCCCAAAAAGAAGCCTCACATCCGAGCAGCCATCCTCGGCCCCTGGCCACCCCAGGCTCCTTTCTGTCCCTGTGGATTTGCCTGTTCTGGACATTTACTTGCAGTGAAATCATATGGTGTGTCCTCTTTTGTGTCTGACTTCTTTTCACCCAGTCATATATTTGCAAGGCTCATCCAATGTTATACATCAAATAATATCCCATTGTATTGGAATTTGGATATATCAGACTGTGTTCACGTGCTTATTATATGATGGACCTTTGGCTTGTTTCCACTTTGGGGCTGTCCTAGTAATCATGCTGCTGTGAACATTCATGCAAAAGTTACTGTGTGGTCATACTTTTATTTCTTTGGGGTGTATACCTAGGAGTGGAACTCATGGGCCATATGTGAAGTCTGTTTTTCTGTTTTAATTTTCCAAGGAAGTATATATAACTGTTTTCCAAAGTGGCCACACCATTTTTTATCACCCTAAGCAATATGTGAATGTTCCAGTTTCTCCACATTCTCATTTAATTTGTTTTTTTGTCCATCTTTTTTATTGTAGCCATCCTGTTGAGTTTGTAAAGTAGTGTCATAGAGTGGTTTTAATTTGTGTTTCCCTAATGACTAAGGACCAGATGCCATGATCTTCGTTTTCTGAATGTTGAGCTGTAAGCCCACTTTTTCACTCTCCACTTTCACTTTCATCAAGAGGCTCCTTAGTTCCTCTTCACTTTCTCCATAAGGGTGGTGTCATCTGCATATCTGAGGTTATTGATATTTTTCCCAGAAATCTTGATTCCAGCTTGTGCTTCTTCCAGCCCATCTGGTCCCACCACTTCATGGGAAATAGATGGGGAAACAGTGGAAACAGTGTCTGTCAGACTTTATTTTTTGGGCTCCCAAATCACTGCAGATGGTAACAGCAGCCATGAAATTAAAAGACGCTTCCTCCTTGGAAGGAAAGTTATGACCAACCTAGATAGCATATTCAAAAGCAGAGACATTACTTTGCCAACAAAGGTCCGTCTAGTCAAGGCTATGGTTTTTCCATTAGTCATGTATGGATGTGAAAGTTGGACTGTGAAGAAAGCTGAGGGCTGAAGAATTGATGCTTTTGAACTGTGGTGTTGGAGAAGACTCTTGAGAGTCCCTTGGACTACAAGGAGATCCAACCAGTCCATTCTGAAGGAGGTCAGCCCTGGGATTTCTTTGGAAGGAATGATGCTAAAGCTGAAACTCCAGTACTTTGGCCACCTCATGCGAAGAGTTGACTCACTGGAAAAGACCCTGATGCTGGGAGGGATTGGGGTCAGGAGGAGAAGGGGACGACCGAGGATGAGATGACTGGATGGCATCACGGACTCGATGGACGTGGGTCTGAGTGAACTTTGGCAGCTGGTGATGGACAGGGAGGCCTGGCATGCTGCGATTCATGGGGTCGCAAAGTCGGACACAACTGAGCGACTGAACTGACTGACTGAATGACTAAAGATATTGAGCATCTTTTCATGTGTTTAGCTATCTGTATATCTTCTTTGGAGAAATGTCTATTCAGAACCTTTGTCCACTTTTTAATTGGGCTATTTGTCTTACTGTTGAGTTGTAAGAGTTCTTTATATGTTCTGGATACCAGTCCTGTATCAGATGATTTGCAAATATTTTCTCCCCGTCTGTGGGTTATCTTTCCCCTCCCTGGATGATACCCCTTCAAGTCTACCCACTTCTTCCCCTAAGCCTTACTTGGGCCTCTTTCTTTCTTTTTTCCCTAACGTTTATTTATTTGTTTGGCTGCACCGGGTCTTCATGTGGAGTCTTCAGTCTTCATTGCCACATGCGGGCTCTTTGGTCTGGACTGAAGCCGGGCCATCTGAATTGGGAGTGCGCATTCTTAGCCGCTGGACCACCAGGGACGTCCTGGGCCTCCTCCTTTTCCGATCTTACTCATCTTTTTCACCAGCTCACCTGGGGCTACAGGAACTGCCTCTCCCTTGCTTTGTGGGCAGTGTTCCCAGCAGGTTCTCACCCAGTCAGCAGCCCCAGCCACACCCAGACTGTGGTGGCCTGGGTTAGAGGGTTCTGTGTTGGTCAGACGAGTGCTGCCCACAGCCCCGCAGGGTGAGAGTGGCAGAGTAGAGAGACCACCACACGCTAAGCATCCACTCGGCACTGGATGCTTTGCTCGCATCATCCCACCGCATCTGCAAACAATTTCGAAAGATGCTAGTATTTTGTCTTCCCTGCACAAACTGATGCCAGGATTTGCTCTTTGGGTTGTGTGGCTGCAGAGCATGTGTGCGGCTCACAAGCAGCAAGTTTGCCTCTGCTGTCCTGTTTGGTAAATGTCAACTCCGAGAGGAGCCCAGTGTTGTTCAAAAATCCTAGAGGATGTATTGGTCCCTTCCTAGTACTAAGTCCCAGGATAGTAGCTGTAAAATTTCCTTGACATTCTGAAAAACACCTGACTTCACCTGCTGTACCAACCAACCCCTAAATCTCAATGGTTCAACACAGTAAAGGAATGTTTCTTGTTCACATCACTGCTTAATGTGAAAGGTGAGGGTGCTCTGGCTCCCCTCTGCTCTGTGGCTCTGCCAGCCCCCCAGCCTTGGGGTCTCCTGATATCAGGCCTAGCAGACAGGGAAGGGAAACACATGGATGGTTGTAAGGAAAGTTAGGGTTGGGGTGGGGACAGGTCACATTCCATTGGCCAGAACTTGGTCATCTAGTCACACCCGGCTGCCGTGGGATCTGGGCAGTGTCTAGCTGTGACCTCAGGAAGAAAGCCAGAATGCTCTTGTCACAGGAAGCCAGTGTCTGGCACAGCCTGTGGACGGGGATTTTAGCTTGGTTGCCTCCAGCTCGTAGAAGCCCTGCCTCTCCTGTGGTGAGAGGTGCGTGCTCCTGGCGCTCCTGGCCCTGTTCATCTCCTCCTCAGTGGGGACCCAGCAGAGCTGTGGGGGCCGCACAGTGAAAGAGCAGCGCTTCTCTATGACCCGATGGAGTGAACCTGGACTTGGCTGTTGGTGGTGATAAAGCCTCCCTGTCTCCTCTGTCCCAACTCCGTAGGAACGGGCTGCCTTCCAGCACCTACATGCATGAGAGCCCTGGAACTCTGATTCCATATGCTGTGTTCTAGGAGCTTCTGTTAATGTCATTTCTCGAGCTGTTGTTTCTCGCGTCTCATACACACACTTTGGTGGATGTGAGCTACATATAAACCTTTGATTTTTACTGTCATTCTATGTCTATTGTAATGGGTATTAGAAAAAAGTCACATCAAACTCATAATTTCACACAAATAACCTTTGAAGATGAGGCTGATATCAGGGCTCTACTGGGATGGAAAAAGAAGTGACACATGAAGGACTGAGTCTGGGAACATGGCATAGGGTGAAAAGGCTCAGATGCCAGACTGCCTTGAGGAGCTGTGGTTCCAGGGCTGGCCAGCTGTGTGACCACCCCACACCGAGTGTGTTCATGCCATGTAGACAGAGCCTAGGGTGGTTAAGGTGTCAGACAATGGACAGCAGTATCTGGCATGTGTTACGAGCTTGGTATGTGTTGGGCATTAGGACACATTGCATCGTGTCACTGACTGTGCCCCAAATCCTGTAGTAGCTGTTATTACTGCCACTTTACAGATGAGCAAAGAAAGGCTGAGTCACGTCCCCAGCTAGCAGCAGAGCCAGGATCTGGCCCCCTGTGTGGCTGACTCCCAGGCTGGTCTCTGTGGGGGCGTCCAGTCATGGCCCCACTCTGGCACTAACAGGAGTCTGCGTCTGGCAGGCCTCATCCCTCTCTGGCCCCTGTATGCACGGGGCAGGAGGTCCGCTTAGTGGTTTGGGCAGCACCCGGCTTACAGAAGGTAGGGCTGCTGTCCTCACTTCAGCCACAGCAGAAGCCTTTGCCGAAAACAAACAGAAATAAAACAGAGCTGGACCAGATGCGGTCTCGATGCCTACAGACTTGGCCCATCCCTGACCCCCTGCCTGACTGTGGATTCTTGCTGTTGTCTCTCTCTACAACACCTGGGTACTTTATTGTGACCAAACTTATGATGTAACCCAAGTATGAATGCTCAGTCGTGTCCAACTCTTTGCAATCCTATGGACCATAGCCCGCCAGGCTCCTCTGTCCATCGGATTCTCCAGGCAAGCATACTAGAGTGGGTTGCCATTTCCTTCTCCAACCCAAGTGGAAGCCATCATTTGTCCACCTAATTATCTGTTGATGGATATTTGAATTATTTCTCTTCTAGGGCTAATGTGAATTAATACTGCTAGAACACTGATGTATAGGTTTTTGTGTGGACATATATTTTCACTTCTCTTGCTACTTACTTATAAATGGAATTGCCTGGTCATCTGGTAAGGATATGTTAACTTTATAAGACGCTTCCTAACTGGTTTCTGAAGCGGTTGTACCCTTTAAACCACCAGCATTGTAGGAGAACGTTCCTGTTGCCCTGTACTCTCACCAACACTTGGGATTGTCAGTCCTTTTATTTAGCTATACTAGTTTGTCGGAGAAGGCAATGGCATCCCACTCCAGTACTCTTGCCTGGAAAATCCCATGGACCGAGGGGCCTGGTGGGCTGCAGTCCATGGGGTCGCTAGGAGTCAGACACAACTGAGCGACTGCACTTTCACTTTTCACTTTCATGCATTGGAGAAGGAAATGGCAACCCACTCCAGTGTTCTTGCCTGGAGAATCCCAGGGACGGGGGAACCTGGTGGGCTGCCGTCTGTGGGGTCGCACAGAATCGGACACAACTGAAGCGACTTAGCAGCAGCAGCATACTAGTTTGAATGTAGTTGTATTTCATGTGCCTTTAATTTTCATTTCCCTGATAACTAGTGATATTTGGCACAAGTTGTATATCTTCCCTATAAACTATCTGTTCATACCTTTTTATTCTTCCCTTTTCATGTTGTTAGTCATCTTATTAATGAGTTGTAAGAAGTTTTTATTTTTTATTTTTTGGTGGGGGTGGGGAATACATTTTTGTGTTTAAAATGTTTTCCGCTAGTCAGCAATTGTAAAGAGTTTAAAAAAAATCTCTCCTGGATGCAAGTTCTCTGTCAGATATATGTATTTGAACTATTTTCACCAGTCTGTGGCCTCCCTTTATCATGAACATTTTTAAGTAGATTAATTATGAACGTTGATTTGTTGACTCTCAGGCTTCCATCTCTAGCTCATACCTCTCTTTTGAGCTTGAGGGACCCTTTTCTAATTCCTTTGGCTGCAAAGTCCCTTTATCTGCAGGTGCAGAGGCAGTGTGGCATTAGGGGTAGACCTGTGGACTTTGGGGTCAGGCCATCCTGGGTCCAAGTCCCGGCTCCAGGGCTCACAAGCAGGCAGATCTTACCCTCTGCTCTGAGCCTTGCTTTCCTGGTTTGGAAAAAGGGGGACTATAAACGATCATTCCCTTGGGCTGTTGTGAAACTTAAGCATGAGGATGATGGTAAAGCACCGAATGAGGGCGCTATACCTGTTGGCGTGCCTGTCACCAAGGGGCGGTGTTCCCTCAGCCCTCGGGCTCCAGCCCAGTCCAGGTGGCAGAGCCAGCTGCCTCTGCCCTCCTTCTTTATCTTGAAAGCACCATGCTCCTCACCGTTACCCAGGGCTGGACACCTCGGACCTCTCTGTTCCTCCTGTGTCCCACTTCCCTCTCCAGAAGGGTTCTTGCACCAGCCCCTTCCCCTCTCTGCCCTGGGCAGGCCTCCTTCGCAGTCTTCATAGCTCTGGGAAAAAGCTCCTTACCAAGACGGTCTCCCTGCCTTCTGCCTCCCCCATCTCCCACCCCTCGTCGCCAAAGGCTCCGTTTCTGAATCTGAACCCTGAGCCCCAGGGTGCATGTTTGGGGGAGACCACTTTGTGAGGGCGGGGCTCAGCGGTCACCAGCTTCTTCTCTGGTTATAAATAACAGGCTCTATTCTTAGGCTACCGCCAGTTACTTCTCCTCCCCTACCTCCCAGCAGAGCCTCCATTGGAGACCTTGGCTGTCCTTCCTGGAGACAAGCCATTCCTTGGCCTTTGGCAGGACCCATTCCTTTGATACGTGATCAGAAAATTCAATTATAAAACCAATTACCAATTTCCTGAGCTTTACAAGGGAGACATGAAAGTTTGATTAAGTTTAAATTCCTGTTCGGCTGATTGCCAGCAGAGGCCACATGGGCTTGTGGGAAATTTTCTTGTTGATTCTGTTTTGTTTTGTGGCTGCACTCTTGGGGAGAGAGGGGCCCACTGGTTTTGTGTGGTGGGTTGTTTTTTTTTTTTTAACCACCCCTCCAACTTGCTAAATGGCTTTTCCCCTGTTGTGATGCATGAGATGTAAATCCCCCAAAGACCCGTTGCCAGGGTGACAGGCTCCGGAATTGAGCTCAGCTAAACAAAGTCCTTTAGCATTGAAGGTTGAAGCACTTGTTTCTCATGCAGAGTTGGGTTCTAGGGGCCCTCAATGAGGAGGCTGCGTTCAAAGTCGCCTGCCCAACAGGGACAGAGAAGGGGTTGTCTCACTGGTCACTGTGGAGTAGCTTCAGCAGGGTGGCTGGGCTGTCTGCTTCCAGCCCCTGCCCAGGGAACGCACAGATGCTGTGGCCAAGGATCGAGGGTCAAAGCCCTGGAGCCCCTGAGCTGCTTCTGCCCAGCTGATAACCTCTTCCTAGAACCTGCAGGGCCCTGACAGCCAGGGTCAAGGGCAGGGGGACTAGAAAGCAGACCTTCATCTCTAGCCAAAACACCTGGTTTTTTCAATACTTTGGGCACCTGAACGGAGCCTGCTATGGTGGCTGACCAGGAGTCCAGGTCAGAGTCTGAGTTGGTTCTGGGGTCCAGGTTCCTTCCCTAGGAACAAACTCGAAGGATTCAGTGTTTGGAAGCTGGAGCCATCCCAGGACTCTTCCTACAAGAGACTCATTATCCCGGACTAGGAATGAGGCCCCATTCAAAACTGTCTGCCCCGGACCTGAAATGCCCCAATTAGAGATGCAGCCCTCTGGATTTTAAAGACTGTTAAGTCTCTAGGAAGTACTGATACCCCTTGAGAGAAGATCATCTCCCAGTGGGGACTAGCCATCAGCAAACTGAGAAAATGGCCCTCTGGGAACAAGATGTGGGATTCCCCATGCCTAGGGCAGAGTCAGGTGACCTCCACCTGCCTCCCTCAAGGCCAGGCCCACAAGTGACCCCTCAGACGGAAAATGCTTGCACCTCTGCTGTCCACACAGTACCCCACACCTCACATGGCATTCAGCCCACCTTACCACACAGCAGCCTCATGAGCCAGACACCCTGACCCCGCCGTTGCACTGGGGTTCCGAGGGGTCAGGTGCTGTCCAGCCCCACGCTGCTGGTGAATGCAGACTCTGCCCTCGGCCCTGGGACTTCTGCATCCTGCCTACTCCTCTGCACTTGCCGCCTCAAGCCACATTGAGGCCACTGACACAGTGCATCCACTTTGACTGGTTTGCTTTGTGTGTGTTTGTTTTTACAAGGTGAGAATTTTTTTGTCAGGCTTGAATTTGGGCTTTTTATCCCCCCCTCCCTCTTTCTTTTTTAATGAAACTGTTACAGCTTCCCAGTGGAGTGGTAATTAGGAAATTCTGGGTTAGTCAGCTAGGCAGAATTGACAAATAACCAGGCCGTGCTAGATGGAGGACTCTTTCCCCTCCTTTGAAATTCAAGTTTTGCCAGATTGAGGGGGGACGGGAGAGAAGTTGCAAAGATAGGAAAATTGTGTGCAGCTGGGCTGGATGATTGAGAGTGGACTTTCTCCGTTATGTAGAACTAGACAAGAAGAAAAAGTCAGTTATCATTGCATATAGCATGATTGTTTTAAAGGTGCAGATGTGAGTAGGGTGGGAAGGGCAGGGGAGTAGGTAAGGAGGAACCCAGGTTGGGGTCTAGGCTTTGACAGGAGACGGCACCCCAGGTGGGGTAAGGGTTCCTGAACAGGTCCCTGGAGGGACCCTGCCTTTGCCCCTGCCCCACTTGTACTTCTGAGTGACAGTGATGACAGCAGGACGGTAGCCACTGTGTCATGTAAGGAGCACATGCAGGCGGGCCCTGTGCCAGACGCTGTTTGTTTGTGATGTCCTTCATTTCCATTCTTCATTTTAATAGTGACATGTTTATTATAATATGAATCCAAAAAGTATGTAGCCTGTTTAGCTCATGATTACCCAGTGTAGGGACTTGACTTTTTAAAAAAGTGAATCAATTGAAATACATACTACACAGCTAAGGCCAGGAGTATTACACTGATTGGGCAGAAATGACGAAAGCAGAACAGAAAGGAGTGAAGTTGGGGAAAGCATGCCTGAATCTGTGGGCGTTAGGTAGGTGATGTGATTATGCTCGTTTTACAGCTAGGAAACTGAGGCTCAGCCAGGTTGAGTGACTTGCCCACAGTCACACAGCTGATTAGTAGCAGAGCCAGGACCAAGCCCCAGGCCTGCCTGACTCCAGAGATAGGTCAGCAGCCCTAGCAAGGCTCAGAGCCTACAGCCCAGGTGAGTATGCTTGTCTCGGTGCTCCAGGTGAAGCCCCCAACGTAGGGCCCGAGCCAGCTTTCCTGGGACTGTGGATGGAGAAAGAAAGCTTCTCTAGCTCCTCATTCAAGGGCTGATGGAGATGAATCCCACTTGGGAGGGGGCTCTGGGCTTGCTTCCTCCAATCAGTCCCATTTAATCCTCTCAAATAAAAGCCTTTTCAGAAAGCACCTGGCACACTGCTGCATGTGACTGGCAGAGCTGCGATGCCCAGGACCGTCTGTGCCTGCGGCGGTCCCGGCCCAGCTCCACCCAACCCCGAGGGCCCTCCTGGTCTCCCTGTCCTTTCTTCCCTGGCCTCTTGCAGCCCTTCCTTTCCTTCTTTCTTTCTTGTCTCTGAATCACTTTTTCCAAAAGCTGCATACTCAGTGTATCAAGTAATTCCCTGAATGATCTCTGAAAGACTCCTGGGGCCTGAAGGAGTCTTTATAAGTGCATTTGTATTGATGTGGGGCCAAGATTTCAGAGCAGTATGAAGTTCGCAGGGGGAGCCGGCCAAATAGCCTCCTCCACGCAATCTAGACGGTGACGAAACAGCAGCTTCAGTAGGGTGAAAACTGTCACACAAGCAACTTTGCAAGGTCTGTTACTCCCCTGGGAGAAAGCAGCCCAGTTCACCCATGTCTGGGGCAGCTGCAGTCAGATAATCAGAACAGATCTTGTGGCTCAGAAACCATTGTGGTTCCCATGTTGTATGGTCAACCGGGCTCCTAACTGGGAATTCTGGGGCTGACACCCTAGAAATAAAAGGCAGGCCGGCAGTTGGTTTGTGTGTGTGCTTATGTGTGTTTAACCAGGTTATTTCTCTAAAGAAAACTCTTTGCTTTTGTCACCTCTCAAAGGGGCCTCCTACAATCCTAGAAAGGTTACACTAAATACCCACTATATGCCAGGCACATAAGCTGCTAGCTGAGGCCTGTAGAGAGAGTAATTCTCATTGAACTTAGAGTTGCATAGAAACATATACACGGACATATGTAAAATAGATAGCCAGTGGGAATTTACCGTACGACACAGGGAACTCAAACCGGGCTCAGTGACAACCAAGAGTTTAGAGATAGGAAATGTATTTGTAAACAAGAAGAGCTGAGAGACGAGACACAAACAAGTAAACAGGAAAAGCCAGATAGTGCTCAAGCAGTGCAGATTTAAACAAGAAGGTTCCATGAATGGGTGGCTACTGGAAGTCAAGGTGGTAACCCGCCAGCTCCTTGCTGCAGCTGTGAGAGCTGCCACCCGCTGACTGCTCATCATGTGCCGGGCTCTGTCCTAAAGGGCTTGCATTCTTTCCTTTAACCCTTCCAACTCCCTGAGAAGTTGGGACTGTTGCACAGATTCAGATGGTAAGGCTTGGTGAGTTTACACAGACGTCTAGTAGAGAGCCAGACCAAAATCTAACGTTCAGTTCAGCCGCTCAGTCGTGTCCGACTCTTTGCGACCCCATGAATCGCAGCACGCCAGGCCTCCTTGTCCATCACCAACTCCTGGAGTTCACTCAGACTCACGTCCATTGAGTCTGTGATGCCACCCAGCCATCTCATCCTCTGTTGTCCCCTTCCGCTCCTGCCCCCAATCCCTCCCAGCATCAGAGTCGTTTCCAATGAGTCAACTCTTCGCATGAGGTGGCCAAAGTACTGGAGTTTCAGTGTTAGCATCATTCCTTCCAAAGAAATCCCAGGGCTGATCTCCTTCAAAATGGACTGGTTGGATCTCCTTGCAGTCCAAGGGACTCTCAAGAGTCTTCTCCAACACCACAGTTCAAAAGCATCAATTCTTCGGCACTCAGCCTTCTTCACTCAGTCGTGTCTTATTCTTTGAGACCCCATGGACTGCAGCACACCAGACTTCCTTGTCCATCACCAAGTCCTGAAGCTTACTCAGACACATGTCCATTGAGTCGATGATGCCATCCAACCATCTCATTCTGTCGTCCCCTACTCCTTCTGCCTTCAGTCTTTCCCAGCATCAGGGTCTTTTCCAACGAGTCAGTTCTTTGAATCAGATGGCCAAAGTATTGGAGTTTCAGCTTCAACCAGTCCTTCCAATGAATATTCAGGACTAATTTCCTTTAGGATGGGGACTCTCAAGAGTCTTCTTCAACACCACAATTCAAAGCATCAGTTCTTTGGCGCTCAGCTTTTTTTATAGTCCAGGTCTCACATCCATACATGACTACTGGAAAAACCATAGCTTTGACTAGATGAGCCTTTGTTGGCAAAGTAACGTCTCTGCTGTTTAATATGCTGTCTGCTGCTGCTGCTGCTGCTGCTGCTAAGTCACTTCAGTTGTGTCCGACTCTGTGCGACCCCATAAACAGCAGCCCACCAGGCTCTGCAGTCCCTGGGATTCTCCAGGCGAGAACACCGGAGTGGGTTGCCATTTCTTTCTCCAGTGCATGAAGTGAAAAGTGAAAGTGAAGTCGCTCAGTCGTGTCCGACTCTTCACGACCCCATGGACTGCAGCCTACCAGACTCCTCCATCCATGGGATTTTCCAGGCAAAATTATTGGAGTGGGTTGCCATTGTCTTCTCTGAATATATGCTGTCTAGGTTGGTCATAACTTGTCTTCCAAGGAGCAAGCATCTTTTAATTTCATGGCTGCAGCCACCATCTGCAGTGATTTTTGAGCCCACAAAAAATAAAGTCTCTCACTGTTTCCATTATTTCCCCATTTATTTGTTATGAAGTGATAGGACCGATGCCATGATCTTAGTTTTCTGAATGTTGAGTTTTCAGCCAACTTTTTCACTGTCCTCTTTCACTTTCATCAAGAAGCTCTTTAGTTTTTCTTCGTTTTCTGCCATAAGCGTGGTGTCATCTGCATATCTGAGGTTATTGATATTTCTCCCGGCAATCTTGATTCCACCTTGTGTTTCTTCCAGCCCAGCATTTCTCATGATGTACTCTGCATAGAAGTTAAATAAGCAGGGTGACAATATACAGCCTTGACGAACTCCTTTCCCAATTTGGAACCAGTCTGCTGTCCCATGTCCAGTTCTAACTGTTGCTTCTAGACCTGCATACAGATTTCTCAGGAGGCAGGTCAAGTGGTCTGGTATTCCCATCTCTTTAAGAATTTTCCAGTTTCTTGTGATCCACACAGTCAAAGGCTTTGGCGTAGTCAAAGCTGGAACTCTTGCTTTTTCGATGATCCAGTGGATGTTGGCAATTTGATCTCTGGTTCCCCTGCCATTTCTAAATCCAGCTTGAACATCTGAAAGTTCACCGTTTACGTACTGTTGAAGCCTGGCTTGGAGAATTTTGAACGTTATTTTGCTAACGTGTGAGATGAGTGCAATTTGACCATTCTTTGGCATTGTCTTTCTTTGGGATTGGAATAAAAACTGACCTTTTCCAGTCCTGTGGCCACTGCTGAGTTTTCCAAATTTACTGGCATATTGAGTGTAGCACTTTTACAGCTCATATTTTAGGATTTGAAATAGCTCAACTGGAATTTCATCACCTCCACTAGCTTTGTTCATAGTGTTGTTTCCTGAGGCCCACTTCACTTTGCATTCCAGGATGTCTGGCTCTAGGTGAGTGATCATACCATAGTGCTTATCTTGGTTGTGAAGATCTTTTCTGTATAGTTCTGTGTATTCTTGCCACCTCTTCTTAATATCTTCTGCTTCTGTTAGGTCCCTACCATTTCTGTCCTTCATTGTGCCCATCTTTGCATGAAATGTTCTCTTGGTGTCTCTAATTTTCTTGAAGAGATCTCTAGTGTTTCTCATTCTGTTGGGAAATCTGAGGCTGCCCATGTCCAAATGCTTCAGTGAGTAAAACACCTCCCTCTCCAGACCTCATTTTTCTCATCCATAAAAATGGGACAATTCTGTCCTCGGCTTATCCCTGAGAAGCAAAGAGAGCAGTTTTTAGAATATAAACTTCTGTACAAATAGACCTGAAGGTGCCCTAGGTGGAGCTGATGGCATGTCTGTGGTTTTACAGATGTTCCTGAGTTTTCTGAGACCCTGTCAGGGCTTCCAGTGGGACCACCAATGTGAGGAGTTTCCCAGAAACCTCACTTCACTTAGCTAAAGAGTTTGCCTTTTCTCCCACTCTCCTGTCAGAGTTCCAGGGAGCAACACTTTTAGTTCCAGAAACCTGACACCCGCAGCCACCAGTCCCTGAGGTTGCGGTTCTCACTGCTCACTCACTGCCAAGGGGCCACAGGCTCACCTCTCTCAGCCCAATGCCAGGTCTCATCCCTTGGACCTCTGGGAGCTCCAGCGTTTGCCTGCGTGGCCATCGTGAGCACAAGCTGACCTGCATGGCCAATGTAAACACAGGCCGACTGGTGCTGACCACGGCTGATGCTTGGACACAGGCTGGTGGCATCGGATAGTTACAGTGACCTAGAACACCGAGTCTGGGCCGCCCTTAGCCCTGCCACTGGTGGAGGGCTTTTGGTGTCAGCCCTCTGAGAGTATTAATGGAAATGTAACCCACTTCATCAAGTACCTTGGGGTGACTTGGATGTGCTTCTAAGGATCAGAGCCCTTACAGATGGGGTGTGGTAGAGCCAAGAGCACAGGTTTTGGGAGTGAGAAAGATCTAGACACACCCCAACTCTAGCCTCCAGGTTTGGGACCATGCCATTTATTTGCCTCTTCACCCTCCTCTGCCCTGTTTTCGTTTATCCAGGGGCTGTAGGAGGTAGGGCCATTCTTCCCTTAACCGTCTATGCACTTACTAATCAGAAAGTAGATAATTTTGTTCATTCTTACCGTGTGTGTGCATCTGTGCACAGGGAGACTGGTTTTTTGTTTTGTTTTTATGTGTTTGTTTGTGGTTTCTTACTTTCTTTTGGTGAATTATTTTTAACCAGCACCCTGACTTGTACTTGTTTTACTGTGCATTCCTTCCATGTGGGACACAGCCCCACCACCCTGCTTGATTGAGGGGTTCAGTCACAGCAGCCCTAGGTATTCATGACTCATAGACCGCAGTGACCATTATGTTGCGTTCTTACTCCATGTCAGGCCAAGTGCCTGACTGCGCTAACGTTGAAAACACCCAGAGTCCTATGCCGTTGTAATCCCATGTCACAAAAGCCAATACTGAGGCTCAGAGAGGCTGTTGGCTTGGTCCCAGAATCCAGTGTCTCTTGCCACGTTGCTGTCTGGAAACATGACTGTGGCTGAAAGTCCTGGGGCCCTGAGTGCCCCCACCCAAGGGCCCCCTACCCCATCCAGACCATGGCACCTGCATCCCATCTCGCTTTGATGTGAGCTGTTTTATGCATCTGCAGCTCAGAATCTGCCCTTTCAAGCCCCACGGACAGCCCCATCCCATCCTCAGGGTTCAGTTCTCAGAGGCTCCAGTGCCAGCCCGGGCAGACTGAAGTTCCCTGGGCCCCAGCTGCCTGGCAGTTCAGACAGTGGCATCTCCCTAATGGGCTTCACCCACACACCCACACCTTCTCTACCCGGACGGGCCCCACATCCCAGCCAGCCTGCGCGAGTCCTACCTCCTGGCTGGGAGCCACCAGCTGGACCAGAGAGGACTCTGCAGCCCTTCCCCTCTGTGTCTTCTGTGTACGTTTTCCAACTTGTAAAATGACGGCGCGGAGACGGCATCACTTCTGAGGGTCTCTCCAGTTCCACATTACACACTCGCACCGTCCCTCATCTGCTGACAGTGGTGGTGTCCTTGGGGTTCCCTCTGTGGCCACCAGCCGAGCTCTCCCACACCCACCTGGCTGCACAGAGCAGCCAGAGTGAGCTTTCAAAACCAGAATAGCCTTTCTCACCCCTCCATTAAGCCATCCCATGGTTTCCCACCAAACGGGATGAAAGTCAAATCCCTTGCTGTGGTCAATAGCGCCCAATGGGGGTTGGGGGCTAGCATGCTGGCCGCTGCTCAGAAGGCACCTGGAACACAGGCGGCCTGCCGGCCCACCTGCTGTTAGGCCCTAGTACCCACGTCACCCATAGCGTCCCTCTGTGTCCTGATCCCTCACCCAGCCCTTGTCCTCAGCTTGATGCTCAATGCTTGCCCTGACATTTCCCTTTCCTTACATGTCCCAAATTATTAAAAACAGCTGCTTTACAGTTATTTGAATGAATCATGGGAAAATCATCTTTTGCTGTCTATAAATAATTCCACCTTAGATTTTTCTGGGAGGATACAATGCTGTGACGAGCCCCCAGCGTGCACCCGATGCGCAGCAGCGTGCTCGCAGCCTCAGCTAGTGAATGTCCCAGCGTCACTGGAACTCCCTCTGGCCCGCATACGGGGTCCTCCAGGGTCCCTCGAGGTGCGGGGGTGGAGAAGGCCCACGGGAGCCACAAGCTGCCTGCAAGTGCAAATGCTGCCACTTCTCGACAGTGAAACCACCCCCAGAGGGATCGAAGTCTTGTTTTCAAGACTGACACACAGAAGCCCATTCGGCAACTCACTGGTGCGACTTACAGCCACCGAGTGTCGGCACTCAGGTAGAGGCAGGCGTGGGAGCTGGTGCAGCACCTTCCCAGAGCAGAGCTCCCCTCCCCACCCACAGCATGGCCTGGAGCAGATGGGTTACAGGTGTGCCCAGGGAATCCTCTCCTGCGTGTGCAGGAGGTGCTATAGAGATCATCATTCTTTATCGGACCCTGACATGTTGAGGGACCAGCCCACAGGAGGCAGAGCCTGAGTGGGCATCGTAGGCGGTGAGCTCTTGGGGAGAGATTTCAATGTTAGGGGCAGGAGAGCCCCTCACGACTGGTGGACACGTGTTAAGTACTCGCACGCTGTGCAGCGTCACACAGCGTGATGGTTTCGGCCGCCACAGGATCACGTCCAAGGAGAGGCACAGAGGCGGCCTGTGTGCTGCAGCGACCCCAGGCCCTCTTCATGCCTAGCACCCCTGCCAGTCAGTCCCCGCACTGAGCCTGGCCTCGGCGTCCTCTCTAGATGACTGTGCGTCAGGCAGCCCACGAGGTGAAGCCAGCTTCCCAGCTCTGGTCTGCCCGGTTGTTGTTTGGTCGCTAGATCATGTCTGACTCTTTGCGACCCTGTGGACTGTAGCCCGCCAGGCTCCTCTGTCCATGGATACTGGGGTGGGTTGCCGTTTCCTTCTCCAGGGGATCTTCCAGACCCAGGGATTGAACCCGCATCTCCTGCATTGTAGGTGGATTCTTTACCATTGAGCCACCAGGGAAGCCTGGTCTGCCCAGTGCTGGTCCCTTATTTCAGAGCCTGGCAAAGGAGAGTGAACTGGAAGGCCACATGGGAAAACACTCATCTTGCACCGCAAGTTTGTAACCCCGGCTGTAGCACTCATTGGCTCCTTCCCTAGCAAGTTCATTAGTCCCACCAGTGTTAACTGAGCTCCTGCTGTGTGCCCTGCTCAGTGATAGCTCCTGAATGCACGAGGGAGCCAGACTTAGGCACTCAGGATCCAGAGAGAGGAAGCACATGCCCTGGAGGGTGGTGATAGCCACCCTCATCGGGAGGAGCAGGACTTGACAGCCCCAGGTTTCAGTGGGGCCCTTGTCTCTGCCTCAGTTCATTCTCAGGGGTTTGCCAGCAATTCTGGAAGCCTGTGTTCCGTCATTCCTTGCTGGAATCCTTGCCTAAAATTCCAGTCTTGTCTCCAGGGCCGACAAAGACCCATGGCATTGAGGCAGGCAGATCCCAATTCCTCATCAAGCCAGTATTTTGGGGGTATCATTTATCATTTATTTAGGGAGTTCATGGAAACTCTGGTTTTCTAGGTTATCTATTAATGGGCATTTTTTTTTCTATATTCTGAATCGGATATATTAGCTGCATCAAACATAGCCTCATGTTTTCACTTTGGGGAGCTGGCTTTCATGTCCATCATCTGTAATAAGAGAACCCTGGTTCCTCATAGTCCCTGAGGGGAGAAGGGGCCCATCTGGATGTCATTACACAGTTAGGCTAAGTCAGTTTACAAGTTCCATTTTGTTTTTCTCTTTTTCAGTGTTGACCAACATTCTCCACTTTTCTGCAGTTCAGTTTTCATTTTCAGGACTCCCAGCTAGACAACTTCTTGGAAGGAATATGAGAGGATTTGAAATGTAGACAATAAAACAAATCCCCTCTTCCCTGAAAACAGCCCTACAGCACGCACAGCTCAGTTTCAGAATTCCATCGACCACCCGACTTGGCCTGGCGGGGAGCTGGTCCCCACATGTGTGCCCCACGCGTGTGTGGATGTATCCCTATCCAGCTGGCAGAGGTGGGCACCCAGGAAGGACAGCATCCAGCACCGCTAGAGCTGAGCCAGCTCGTTCCCCTGTGGTTGCTCTGGAGGCATCCAGGACACGGGCGCTTCTGTCCACACTTGTGGCATTTCAGCCCCTCTCATGACTAGTCTGCCCGGTAACCGCTCTCCCCGGTTTCCTGTTGAGGTGAGCAGAGACCTTGAGATCAGGCAGTCAGTCCCTCATCTGCTTTCCAACCCCGTCTTTGGTTCACCCTGGTGCTGCCAAGCCTTCCAAGGACAAGGAAGCAACGGCACCTGGTTCCCAGCTCCGCTTATGACCTAGAATTCATTCATTTCTTCATCCCATAGGCACACCTTGTCGGTGAACAAACTAGTCGGCAAAGCAGATGCAAGCCCTGCTGGTAGGGAGCTCACTGTCTCTCTGGGAAGATAAATAGCCAGTAAATGAATGAATCTAGTACGTAAATAAATGTATCCACTTACACACTGCGATAAGTTCTGTTAAAGAGAATAATGTTGGCATGAGAACAGTAGGAAGCACCTGCTTGAGATGGGGTTGGGGGTCATCAGGGGACGATTTCTGGGTGGGGGAAGTTGGGGGGAATGTTACTTTTAAACTGAGACTGGAAAATAAGAGCTGGTCTCTCAAAGTCTTGAGGAAGCAGGAGGAACCATGCAAAGGCCCTGAGGTGGAAATGAGCTTGGCAGCTGTGTTGCAAAGCCTAGAGAAGGGGAAGGGTGGCCAGGAGATTCAGGGAAATGAGGGCAGGGGAGCCTTGGGATAAGGTTCAAGGGGAGGCAGGTCCCAGATCCTGCGTGGCCTTGTAGGTAGGGTTTGGAATGGTGGACAGAGAATCCCCACTCCCATCCCCAGGAGACCCCATCTTGGGTGCTGTATTTGTTTGTTAGGGCTGTCTCAGCAAGGGGGAGGCTTAAGCAACAGGGCGTGGTTCCGTAGGCTGGGAATCTGGGATCCAGATGCCAGCAGCGCTGGTTTCTCCTGGGGCCTCCCTGATGAGCTTGTAGGTGTCTGTCTTCTCTAGGCGTCCTCACATGGCCTTCCCTCTGTGTGTCCCTGTCTCCTTATGAGGACACCAATCATAATGGATTAGGGTCCACTCGAATTATCTCCTTTTAACTTGTTGTTCTGTCGCTCAGTCATGTCCGACTCTCTGCGACCCCGTGGACTGCAGCACACCAGGCTTCCCTGTCCATCACCAACTCCCAGAGCTTGCTCAAACACATGTCCATTGAGTCGGTGATGCCATCCAACCATCTCATCCTCTGTCGCCCCCGTCTCCTCAGGGCCCTCCGTCTTTCCCAGCATCAGGGTTTCCTCCAGTGAGTTGGCTCTTTGCATCACGTGGCCAAAGAGTGGAACTTCAGCTTCAGCATCAGTCCTTCCAGTGAATCTTCAGGGTTGATTTCCTTTACGATTGACTGATTTGATCTCCTTGCAGTCCAAGGGACTCTTAAGAGTCACAGCACCGTGATTTGAAAGCATCAATTCTTCAGCGCTTAGCCTTCTTCATGGTGCAACTCTCACATCCACACATGACTACTGGAAAAACCATAGCTTTGACTATACAGACCTTTGTTGACAAAGTGATGTCTCTTCTTTTTCAATATGCTGTCTAGGTTTATCATAACTTTTCTTCCAAGGAGCAAGCATCTTTTAATTTCGTGGCTGCAGCCAATATCTGCAGTGATTTTGGAGCCCCTCAAAATAAAATCTGTCATTGTTTCTACTTTTCCCCCTTCTATTTGCCATAAAGTGATGAGACTGGATGCCATGGTCTTCGTTTTTTGAATGCTGAGATTTAAGCCAGGTTTTAATCTCTTTAAAGACCTGAGGTACTGAGTGTTTAGGGCTTTAACATGTGAATTTGGAAGGACACCATGAAGCTCATAGCCTGACTCCCTCTTTGAGGACTGGGTTTGGCTGGGGAACAGCAAAGTCCAAGTCAGAGGAGATAGTCCTGGGGGATAGTTTTTGTTGAAAGAACTAATTAGCAAATGTTTAGGGGCGTCAAAGACTTAATGGCACCAAACAGACGTTCTCATCCTCGGTTAATCACAGTCTTTGAGAGCTGGAATCGAAGTGATTCAGTGGTTATTACTGCAGGTCCCCAGTGGCCTGCAGGTCCCCCAAGTGTACTTGAGGGGAAATTGCCAGGCAGGGCAGAGTCTAGGCAGGGAAGTAGGTGACAAACTGGATTAAGGAAGGTGGCTGGGGCTAGCGGGCTCCTTCTGTTTTCTCCCAAACCCTAGCATAGCCCCATTGCCTAGCTGAGAGGCCCAGACAGCCTGGTGCTGAATTAACTGGAGGGAACTGAATTAACAACAGACCTCAGGACCTGCCTTCCTCAGAACCCTCAGGTCAGTGAGTTCTCAG
>SJXQ01002052.1:133573-160486 GCA_006408695.1 Aepyceros melampus | reverse complement strand
CAGAAATGGCCTGAGAGGACTGATGTGGAATGTAGCACACTGTGACTTCCCTTTCAGGGTTTGGCTGAAGCTCCTGTGGAAGCTGGGTGGGGTCCCAGAGGCCTGAGAAGGGCAGTCCTGGGTGTGGATTCAGTGGTCCCGGGGACTGGGTCCTTCTGGCCTCCCCACAGGCAGGCAGAGAGGGCAGCCCCCCTCACTGGAGGGCAAGTGCTCACTCAGCCATGGGGCTGCTGGAGACAGGTGGGCAGGGTGGATGCCCTCCCTCCTTCCTTCTGTCCGTTCTGCCAGCCTGGAGGTTGGGCACGTACCTTCCACTCCCTGCTCCCTTCCAAGAGAACGTTGGCAGCTAGGAGACCAGAAGTCACCATGACAACAGAACTCCTTACTGGGCCAGAGCCCCTGGTTCTTCCTCATCTGTATCCAGGCTGTTTGAGGCGATCATCTCTTAACAAAGGTGAAGCCTCAAGTGGGCTGCTGATGGTGGGGAGCCAGGGCAGAGGAGGCAGACTTGCTACTGCCACCTCCCCACCCGAGGCCAAGAAGGCAAAGACGCCCCTCCGTCCCCCGAGAACATGCCACATGCCTCTTAGAAGCTGGGACTGCCAGGGAGCTTATTCCCGTTGGAAGCCAAAACCAGGGAGCCAAGGAGGGAGGCAGGGACAGGGAAGGAAACAGCAGGCCTGCAGCCCGTGGAAGCTGGAGCCTGTGGCCTGCCCCCAGGCCTGTGCTGCCCGCCGGCAAGCAGCAACACACCTGATAAGTCAGGGTAGCTCTCCAGGTTTCACGGGACCTGCTGGTGAGGCCCTGACGGTGGGAGGAGGGTCCAGGCCGGCAGAACTGTAAGTGAAGTAGGCTGTACCCAGCCTCCTTGCCCGGGGCCTGGAGCCGGCCTCCTAGCTCCAGGGCTTGCTTCTTCTGCCCTGTGTCCTGAGGACGCACTGGCTGTGTGCCCATTTTATGCTGGGCACTGTGGGACGGCCCTTCCCGGTGAGTGGACACATTTGAGCTCACATGATGGACAAACATGGATTTTTATCTCAGTTGGACACGACTAACACTGAGCAACTCACACTTTCACTTTCTGTCACTTCAGTCTCATGGAGAGGGTAGTGTCTTGCTCACTGAAGCAATAAAGAGGGATTCAGTTCAGTTCAGTTCAGGTGCTCAGTCATGTCCGACTCTTTGTGACCCCATGAATTGCAGCACACCAGGCCTCCCTATCCACCAACTCCCGGAGTTCACTCAAACTCATGTCCATCGAGTTGGTGATGCCATCCGGCCATCTCATCCTCTGTCGTCCCTTCTCCTCCTGCACCCAGTCCCTCCCAGCATCAGAGTCTTTTCCAATGAGTCAGTTCTTCACATGAGGCAGCCATAGTATTAGAGTTTCAGCCTTAGCATCACTCCTTCCAAAGAAATCCCAGGGCTGATCTCCTTCAGAATGGACTGGCAGTCCAAGGGACTCTCAAGAGTCTTCTCCAACACCACAGTTCAAAAGCATCAGTTCTTCGATGCTCAGCTTTCTTCACAGTCCAACTCTCACATCCATACATGACAACTGGAAAAACAATAGTCTTGACTAGACGGACCTTTGTTGGCAAAGTAATCTCTGCTTTTGAATATGCTATCTAGGTTGGTCATAACTTTCCTTCCAAGGAGTAAGCGTCTTTTAATTTCATGGCTGCAGTCACCATCTGCAGTGATTTTGGAGCCTAAAAAAATAAAGTCTGACACTGTTTCCACTGTTACCCCATCTATTTCCCATGAAGTGATGGGACCAGATACCATGATCTTCGTTTTCTGAATGTTGAGCTTTAGGCCAACTTTTTCACTCTCCTCTTTCAAGAGGCCGGCTCCAGGCCCCTTTTCATCAAGAGGCTTTTGAGTTCCTCTTCACTTTCTGCCATAAGGGTGGTGTCATCTGCAAATCTGAGGTTGATATTTCTTCCAGCAATCTTGATTCCAGCTTGTGCTTCTTCCAGCCCAGGGTTTCTCATGATGTACTCTGCATATAAGTTAAATAAGCAGGGTGACAATATACAGCCTTGACGTACTCCTTTTCCTAAAGTACAGGTAATTCATAACCGAGGACTGAACAGCGGTCAGAAGTCACATAGCGAGCACCAACCAGGAGAGGAAGAACACTGGAGGGTGTATGGTTAGGGTACCGCTAGCTGCTGCAACAAGTATGCCCCAAGGGCTTCGTGCGTCAAATGCGACAGGCTGTGTCTTGCTCATCTAAGTCTAGGCAGCTGCTCTCAGTAGGCACATGGCTCTCTGCATGGTATTCGTGACACCAAATCTTCTGTCTTAGGGCTCTGTTTCCCCCCCAAGACTTTGTCGTCCTCTCCATTCAGGGGCAGGAGGTACACACGCATCCAAGGGGCCAGGCCCAGGAGCGGCGCGCTGCACCTTCACCCTCCATGGACTCCTGCCCAGTTAGGAGACAGGCTGTGGCCCGCAGCAGAGTCCCGCACCCAGGGCCCACAAGAGGGCTGAAACGCAGCCCGCCTCCTCACTGAGCCACGTGTGTTAGCCACTTAGTCGTGTCCGACTCTTTGTGACCCCATGGACTGTAGCCTGCCAGGCTCCTCTGTCCATGGGATTCTCCAGGCAAGGATAGACTGGATTGCCACATCCTTCTCCATCACTGAGCCGTGAGGCCTGAGGAAAACTTCCTTTTTCTGACCCCAAGGAAGGTGCCATGTGGACGGGCCTCTACCCTGGCCAGGGCATGGAAAGGGGTGAGAGGGGAGAGAGAGAGCAACCTGAGCTCCGGCAGCGCTTTGGGTGCCCGCTTTGGCACCCTGCCATTTCAGAGAGTGAGGCCAGACCCCGGGGGTGCGGGGGCCGTGGCTGCCCCTGTCGCTCAGGGAGCCCTGTGCTGCTGCTCCTCAGTGTCGGTCGAGCTGAACCTGGACACTGTCCGGTGGGCACCTGACCACCTTACTACGCCCAGGTCTGTGCAACCTTGTCCCACCCCGCATTGCGGGGCCCATGACCCCCTGGTGTCCACATCACGTGCTGAGACTGGCAGAGGCTACGTGGAGAGGGGAGGCCTCCCACCCTGATCCCCGCCTCGGAGGAGGCTGCCGAGGTGGTGGCCCTGGGCTGAGCAGCTGCCTGTGGGCCGACTTCACGTGAGAGTTAGATGCCCCCGGGGCTTCTTTCAGCCCTCGCCTCCCCCAACCCTGCATTCCTCTCATGGTTAGTGCTGAGCATCAAGGGAGCTGGCAGTCAGCCTGGCCCCACTGTGCCCTCCCAATCCTGCCCGCCCAGGGTGGCCCCCTGGAACCTCTGCTGGGGCACAGCCGCGGGCGCCACCCTGCCTCGCCGTGTTTTGGTTGCCCCGCCTATTTGTCACCCTTGTTTTTTACACCTGTCACCGTCCCACCTGCCTTATGTAAACACTGCAGCATCAGCAGGCTGATACCAGTCCCCAGGGTGGGCACCAGCCGGGCCCCCAGGGAGCTCCAGCCCCTTAGCAGCAGGGCAGGGCAGGTGATGGCAGCAAGTGTGAAAGTATGAAACTCCCAGAAGATAACATAGGAGGCAATCTGGATGGCCTTGAGTGTGATGATGCCTCTACATACAGCACCAGAGACACAGTCCATGAAAGAATTGATAAACCGGACTTTATAAAATTAAAAATTATTCCGTGAAAGGCGAAAGTCAAGAGTATAAGAAGACAAGCTTTGGACTCGGACAAAATATTTGCCAAAATATGTATGTATGTATATATATATATATATATATATTCAATAAAGAGCTTTTATCCACAGTATACGAAGAACTCTTAAAATTCAACAAGAAAGCAAACAATCTGATTTTAAGTGAAAGAGGAGAGTGAAAAAGTTGGCTTAAAGCTCAATATTCAGAAAACGAAGATCATGGCATCCAGTTCCATCACTTCATGGGAAATAGATGGGGAAACAGTGGAAACAGTGTCAGACTTTATTTTTTTGGACTCCAAAATCACTGCAGATGGTGACTGCAGCCATGAAATTAAAAGGCGCTTACTCCTTGGAAGAAAAGTTATGAGCAACCTAGATAGCATATTCAAAACCAGAGACATTATTTTGCCAACAAAGGTCCGTCTAGTCAAGGCTATGGTTTTTCCTGTGGTCATGTATGGATGTGAGAGTTGGACTGTGAAGAAGGCTGAGTGCTGAAGAATTGATGCTTTTGAACTGTGGTGTTGGAGAAGACTCTTGAGAGTCCCTTGGACTGCAAGGAGATCCAACCAGTCCATTCTGAACGAGATCAGCCCTGGGATTTCTTTGGAAGGAGTGATGCTAAGGCTGAAACTCTAATGCTATGGCTGCCTCATGTGAAGAACTGACTCATTGGAAAAGACCCTGATGCTGGGAGGGATTGGGGGCAGGAGAAGAAGGGGACGACAGAGGATGAGATGGCTGGATGGCATCACTGACTGAATGGACATGAGTCTGAGTGAACTCTGGGAGTTGGTGATGGACAGGGAGGCCTGGCGTGCTGCGATTCATGGGGTCGCAAAGAGTCAGACATGACTGAGCGAATGAACTGAACTGAACTGAACTGATACAAAGAACTCTTAAAATTCAATAAGAAAGCAAACAATCTGATTTTAAGATGAGTCCAAAACCTTAACAGACACCTCACCAAAGGAGGTCTATGGATAGCCAATAAGCATATGAAAAGGTACTCCACATCATATGTTATCAGAGAAGTGCAAGCTAAAGCAAGAGGGAGACACCACTGCACACCTATGAATGACGGAAACCTGGAACACTGACCACACCAGATGGTGAGGATGTAACACAGCAGCAACCCTCAGGCCTTGCCGATGGTCCACTCACGTTGAAAGAGCTTGGTGGTTTCTTAGAAAACTAAACATACTCCTAGCATACAATCCAGCCATCATGTTCCTTTATATTTACCCAAAAGATTTGAAAGCCTATGTCCGCGCAGAAAGCCTGCACACAGATGTTTACAGCAGCTTTATTGATAATTGCCAAAACTTGGAAGCAACCAAAAGGTCTTTCAGTAGGTGAATGGATAAGTAAACTGGGGTATACCCAGACAATGAAATATTATTCAGCACTAAGAAGAAATGAGCGATCAAGTCATGAAAGACGTGGCAGAATCTGAAAAGCATACCACTAAGAGGAAGAAACGAATCTGAAATGGATCCATCAGATTGTGCTGTATGATTCCAACTACATGACTTTCTCTAAACGGTAAAACAGTGGAGACAGTAAAAAGACCAAGGTTTGGGGAGGGACAGATGAATAGGTAGAGCACAGAGGAGTTTTAGGGCAGTCAGAATACACTGTATGATACCACAGTTATAGATACACGTCATTATGCGTTTGTCTACACCGATGGAATGTGAGCTGGAGCAAACTCTGGGAGATAGTGAAGTTCAGGGAAGCCTGGCGTGCTGCAGTCCATGGGGTTGCAAAGAGTCAGACACGACTTAGCAACTGAACAACAACAAGAGCAAAACCAAAGGTAACAGCAGGCTTTGGGTGATTATAATATGCTGGTATAGGTTCATCTTTTTTTGTTTTTAATTAAGTATACCATTGTAGTGAGTGATGTCAGTAATGGGGGAGGCTCTAGGGTTATGTGGGAAAATCTCTGTACCCTCCTTGTAATTAAGTCTTTAAAAAATCCATTGGTTTATTTTGCTCTTTGAATGGGTCCACCATGCCAGATTTTTGACATCATTTTGATCATTTGGAAAATAGTGGTTCAGAATTATGCACATCTTCCAAACGGTGACACTTTTCAATGGAGAATATAAAAAACTTGCGTTTGTTAGCATCAGAGTCTGTCTTACCAGAAGAGTCTTCAGGTGTTGGAAAGCTGTCAAACTTTTGGTGTTAAGTACAAGCTTTCCAAAACTCTGGTTCTTCCCTTGGAAGCTGTAATTTTTTCATTTTGGTAGCAGATTTGTTAGGTGTTTTCCTTGAAGCAGTAGGCTACCTTGATATTTTAGAAACCGTCTTCTAAAGACCAAGTCTGAATTCCCTGAATCTGTTTGTCGGTCATTCTTTCAAGTTTAAGTGGTATCTTGTGAAAAGAAAGGAACCATTGTGGCTGGCAGGGCAGTCTTTCACATGCCTTCCCTCCAGGCAAGCATCACCTGCAATTTGCAGGAGCCTCCCCGTTTCATCAGAGAGTATGAAAAAGATGCGTGTGCCACAGCAGGGCTTTTAATTCACAGTTTTGATGACTTCCTCAAGGACAGTCTTTGTATCTTAATACTTGTTTATTTTTGGCTGTGTCGGGCCTTGATTGTGGCATGTGGGCTTCTTTCCAGTTGTGACGAGAAGGCCCAGAGCAGGAGCTGAGTCACAGCAGCAAACGAGCTCAGTGGCCCCAGGGTGTGTGGGACCTTAGTTCTCCGACCAGGGATCAAACCCATGCACCCTGCATTGGAAGCACAGAGTCTTAGCCCACTGGCCCACCAAGGAACTCTCGAGGACACTTAAATGTCTTGGGAAACCAGCACTGGTTTTACTGTGACTGGTGGTGGCAAAGAACAGAATGGCAGTCCGTATAGTTTGGTGCCACTGTTTGCTGCTGAAGGATGCCGTCTTGTCTCTCATCAGTGCAGCCATTAATACCTTCAGAGAGGCCAGTAACATTGTCTAAGAGTTAGGAAAACAGTTTTGATCTTAGGGACACCTCAGAGGCCCCCAGGGGTGTGAGAACCACTGATCCAGCCAACCCTGTCCTTGTGCCTTTGAGGACAGAGGCTCCGAAAACAGATGAGAGCTGCCCGGGGTCAGAGCATGGACGCCTGGTGTGCTGCCCCGGCTGTGTCCCTCAGGTCCTGAAGGCAGGTGACGTGCTCCTGGTCAAACGAAAACATCATCTCATCACTTTAACGGATGGCGCGGGGACTGATGTCCCCAGCGAGGAGACAAGGAAAGAGAAGGGGGTGTCAGCAAATAAGCCTGAGGAGAGGAACCACCCACCAAGCTTGCTGTCCCCAGGGCCCGCCAGCCTCCCGTCACCCCTGCCATCTGCACACTGCTCCAGCTTCCATCTTTTCTCTTCCATAATTGTGTGTTAATATCTCACAGCCGAGGCGGCTCTAATTAAACTCCTCAGCATCGTCACTGTGTGTTCTGAAGAGCCGAGCTTGGCCGTTATCACTTGTCTTTCCCTTTGACTGAGCTCTGTGTGGGTAATTTCATTCTGCCCTTGTTCGTTTCTTAGAAACTTAGCCTAGCCAATTTTAGTTCTTTTCTCCTGTCTTAGAACATTGAGCTCAGGAGGCAGAGGGCGAGGCTGTGGGAATGTCTGCCCCACTCACCTTAAGGTTTATTTTGGCCTGAATAGAGCCTGGTTGGTGCTTCAGCTGTCCTCCATGCACCTCCCACCCTGGCCCCCATTTAGAAGGCCACACAGGAACATAGACTGCAGGTCTGGACCCACCCAGGGGAGAAGGGCACCAGGAGAAAGTGGCACCACATGAGGTGGTAATTAGGGTCTTGGACAAGCGTGCATGCCGACTCCATCCTCGGGATCTGAGATGATCAGAACCGTGGTGACATAAACACACCACCACCCCTGGGCAGCTAGGACAGCTGCCACCCTACACCCCCTGGCTGTGCCAGTCACCCACCCAGGACACCCCCCTGCGCTCAGGCCGGCCGTCACCTCTGCAGTCCCTGCTCGCCCCCATCTACACTGGCCTCGGTGTTACCCTGCCCCATAGCCGCCAGTCTCCCTGCCCCTAACCTCTGCTAGGGAGGCTTTAGGAGATGCACATAGCAGCTTCACCTACGAACCGCAAAGCTGGCGAGAAGACTGGGGGCCTGAAAATGTCCCTGGCCCCACCCTCGGGGAGGGTTAGCATCCACTCAGTAAGGCTTCCTCCCTGAGCCACCTATCAATGGCCAGGTTGCCCCCAGCCTCTGCCCTGGGGGCGGGAGGTCCACAGTTCACCCTGGGTTCAGTCTGCGTTCGGGCTCCTGGACCACCCACGTGGGCTTGGGTGCCACTCTTCATTTCATATCTAAGGGTTGTGTGGACTCCAAACCCACCATTGTCCACAGGCCCTGTTGATGGCCCGTGGGGTGTCTGATGCCCCCTGGCAAGGCCCTTAGCTTCCCCTTTAATTCTCCCCTCAGGGAAGGCCAGTCTCTGAGCGGTGCCTGCCTTGGGGGCGCAGCCGACCCACGACTGTCTGTCTTCCAGATGGACCCCTCTTGCCTGCCCTGCCCGCAGCAGTGTGTCCTTGAGTGGCCCTCACTCAGCGGCTGCCTTGGAGAAGGAGCCTCCCTGACTCCAGAGCCTGGTTGGTGTGTCTGTGCCCCCATCGGACAGCAGGCTCAGGGCAGGGAGCGGGGAGGCAGTTTCCAGACCCTGCTGTCCCCCGTGTTCCCGGCGCCCAGTCCTGGGCTCAGCCAGCCTACTGAGCAGACATTCGCTGCTGTAGCACTGGTCCTTCTGCTGAGCTTGGGCCAGGGCCAGGGGTGGGAAACCACACCAGTCACAGGGGCTGCCACACGGCTTCTGAGTGGAAACTTTTAGGTGTGTGAGAGCTGGAACTCAGGTCAAANTCCAGAGTGCCACTGATGCAGAGGAGGTGAGGGCCAGGCCTTTGTCCAGGGAGATCTTGATTAGGGCCAGACCAAGCTGGGGAAGGCCTAGCCACTTCTCCCCTACCCAGGAATTTCTGGCAGCTGAGGGGCTGCTGTCTAGGCAGGGTCAGGTGTCTGTGAACAAGCCCCCTTCCCCAGGTCACCCCCACCCCCACCCCACCCCCACAACCCTTGGTTCTTGAAGATACATAGTAAACCAGTGGGAAAAGCTGCTTCTATAAACAGTTGGAAGATCCCAGGGTTTTGAGGCTGAAAAGGGTGTGATCTTTCAGAAAGTGAGATTCTTGGAACTTACCCAGTGGCCCAGTGGTTAAGAACCTGCCTGCCAGTGCAGGAGTCTTGCGTTTGATCCCTAGTCCACGTGCTTCAGGGCAGCTCAGCTTCTGCACTCCACAACTGTTGAGCCCGCATGCTCTAGAGCCCGCACCCAGCAGTAAAGACCCAGCACAGCCAAAAATAAATGAAAATTTTTAAAAGATTGACTAAAAATAAAATAAGTGAGGTTCTTTAGAAAATCCAGTCTTCCCCCCGCCCCTTCAGAGACAGCCTAGGCCCCAAACAGAGAAAGCTCTCAGAGGGGCTTAGGACAAATAAATCCCTGAGGAGCCTGGTAGACCCATCTGGAGACCTTAGGAGAGTCTTCCTTTACAAGGCCCTGGGCTCCTGACAAAGACCAGACCTTGGAACAGAGCGAGGGGCTGTCAGAGGGGCCTTTCTCCCCCGATGTGTTCGGGGCTGGGGAGAGGCAGGCTGCCTCTCCCTATGCCTAAAGATTTCTCTTTCTGGCGAACATGAAAGTTCCTAAGGCAGGGACCCCACTGGGTAGTGGGTGTATGTACGGTGGATAAGTGAGTGACTGGGTGGATGAACAGTTGGATGGCTACACAGATCAAAGAGGAGTGAAAGGAATGAAAAGGGTGTCACGTGAAGAATGCAGGGATGGACAGACACTATGAAAGGACAGACAGGAGGCGAGGGGTGACCAGGTGGGTATGGGAGTAAGTTGAGAGATGAACGGGGTGGCTGATGGGTGATGATGTCATGGGTGGGTGGACACATGGCGTTGAGGAGGTAGGTACCCTGGATGGGGCCATGGGATGTGTGGATGGATGGATGGCTGGAGAAGGGATGGGCATAGCCGAAAGGAGGCAAGATTAGAAACAGCAGCAAATCCTTGGTTCTGCTGTTGGATCTTTCCAGGGAGACAGGAAGGCTTCCTTCAGTGAGACAAATGGTAGACCTGTGGGGTCCTCCAGCTCTCCTAGAGACCCTGTCTGCCTGACAGCATGCTCCAGGTACAGGCCTTTGCTAAGTCCCAGCAAAGAAAGAGCCCTATGCGTGCACAGCCCCAACTGCTAATTGCCTATAGTGCCCCACGTTTTGCCACCAACAAAGAAAACCCCTCATGAATGTCTAAAGTACCCCTGGGGGGACCATGTCCACTGAGAGTCACAGCTGGGAGCCATCTGCCAGCCCAGGGCCAGGGAAGCAGGAGTGAGGGAGTGCACTCCTCTCTTCCTCACCCCCCGCGGCAGCGAGGAAGGGAGAGACCAGGACCACAGCGTTTTCTGAGATGCTCAGATCTGGGTGACATGAACAAAGTGCCTGGAAAGGTGGCCCCTGCCCTTCTCCACCTGTTGACCTTGCAGCCCACAGGCTGGCCTCCAGCAGCAGGGGTCTCTCAGCCCCTCTCACTCAAGGAACAGAGTCCGTGCCCCCGGCCAGCCCGGCCCAGACCTACCTGGTCTCTTGGGCTGGGCTTGCGCAGCAGCCCTGCGCCTCCTGTTGGCCTGTGCACTCCTGCCCCCTGGCGGGAGCTGGTGCTACTGCAGTGCACGTGGCAGGGCAGGGCAGGATGGAGGCTTCCTTTGCAACCAGAGGACTGTGCGTGTGTGTATGTGTGCGCGTGTACTCAGGTGCACACACTCAGACTTCACTTGGCCAAAAGATTAGAGGAGGAAAACTCTGAAAGATCCAAAGCAGCTCCTCAAACGGAAGGGGTTATTATTATAATTACTATGATTATTGTTATCAAGATTATCCTGCTTGCCTGAGAAGTCTTGTACAAAGCAGGCTAATTTTATGTCAGCTTGTTGTTTGTGTCTCAGGGACCTCATCTTTGCTTATAATAACTAACATTTGCAGGGCTCTTTATGTTGCAGAGTTGTGTCACAGCCCCGTGAGGTGGGAAAGCAGAAGCTCAGGGAGGTTAAGCGGTCTGTCCAAGGCCACAGGTCTGAAAAGCAGCAGAGCCAGGATTGAGCCTGGGTCACCTGACTGAAAATCCCTGTTCGCTCCCCTCCCGTATCCTTTGCATTTTGTCTCTTGAGAGGGAAAGGCTCTTCTTCATACTTTAGCTCTAAGCCCCTTTGCTCTGAAGAGAGGAGAGGAGTTTTGCAGATGCAAGTTCTTATCATGCACTCAGCCGTCCCAGTTTCAGATGATGCGTCCACGGTGGGTTGGGGGGCGGCGGCAGCAGCAAGGACTGGCAAGGCCTTGTAGTGCCTGCCGTGTGAGCAGATGTGTGTGGTATTGGTTGCCAGTGGCTCAGCCAGGCTGATTCCCGCTTCCCTTGGTCACCCCGCAATCACCCCCGGTGTGGCACAGAACAGGCAGGCACCAGCCACATTCTGAGAAGGCTGAACAGGAGACATTAGGCAAGAGAAGTGGGTGTGGAGGGCTCTCTTGTGGTCCAGGAAGTGGGAGACGGGCAGGGCCATGGGAGCCTCCAGCCTTCCTCGTAGTATGGAGATGGCTTTCAGGAAGGAGAGCCCCTCAGCCATGGATGCCAGTGGGCAGCCCCATCAACTGGCCCCTGCATCATGGGCACTGCTTTCCAAGTACACTTATAGCCAGTCCCCAGGAGCCCATGTCCTCCTGGTGCAGGGGCCCTGGCCTGTTTGCTGCAGAGGGGACCCCTGTGTGCTGCCAGTTCAGAGGGGCAGCTGTCTCCATCACTTCCTAGGCATCCTGCTCCCCAGCACTGACTCAGGGCAAGACTACTTCTGGCAGGCACCCTGGCAGGGCTCCCCACCCCCCTCAAATGCTGGAGGTGCCCCCTGTCTCCAGGCGCTGCTTCCTCTCCCTGCCCACCCCTTTCTCCAGCTGCTCATGGATGTGGTGTCCATAGGGGCATCTCTACCATTGTGGGGCTTTCCGAAAATACCTCCCCTCCACCTAGGGCAGCTTCAGAGCATGTATGTGTCAACATTCATGTGTGAACATTAAGATGTCATTTAGCCAGAAACCTTGTACCGGCTCTGGTGAAAAGAAGTGTTGATGCTGATTTTAAATCACTGACCCTGGTGAGGAGAATCCTGCAGGTGGCCCTGAGAGTTAGTCATAGACTCTCCTGTGTCCCGAGCCTCCTGATCCAAAGCCTATCAGAACAGCGTCTTGCCTGCAGTTCATAGTCCGAAACACAGGGTCCCAGACACGCGTTTCTCAACCTCTCACCCCTTCCACGGCCCTGGCCCCCAGGCATCCTGAGGGGGGCGGGTTGGCCTCCTCTGGTCCCCAGGTGGCTGGGGAGGTGGAGCCCGGCCCGGCTTACCCTCAGGCCGTCCTGCGCTAGTGCCCTCTGTCTGCTCCCACGACAGGAGAGAGCCCTGTGAAGAAAGTGGTGAGACTGCCACCCTGGTTTTCAGGGGAGGACGCTGAGCCTCAGAGAGGTTAAGACCCCACTCAAGCCAGGAGCCCAGTTGTGGATGGAGCCTTGAGCCTGTGGCCTGAGGCCCCCAAAGTCCGCATGGAACAAACTAGAAGCCCAGGGCAGGGGTGACCAAAGGGGGCTGTGGGAAAAGGAGGGAGACTTGCTGGGGGTCAGGGGCGGCATGGGAACTGGACGTCACAGCACGGGCAGCCCAGCAGGTGGACAGCGGCGGCCGTGGAGGGCTGGGCATACCGGGCACTTTGTGCCTGCTGGACCTACACCACAGGCACGTGTGTCTGAGGAAACGCAGCATCTCGCACATTGACTGGGAGCGCTCTCTGGCCCTGGAGGCCGTGGAGGAGAGAAGGGCCTGCTCCCGCACCGCTGTTTCCCTGGCCCTGGGCCAGCAGCTCCCTGACTGTGACCCTCAGTGGGAGTGGTGCCCCACAGGGACATGTTAGACACTTGTCTGCAGCAGTGGCAATAATTGGCCCAGGCCTGTGGTGTGTGACAGCGCCCGCAGTGACGAATGTCCTGCACTCAACCCACCACGCAGGGACCACTTGGCACGGTGTCAGTGGACAGCCTCCCTCAGCTCCTGTGTAGAACTGTCTCCAGGAGCCCAGCAGACAGCCCCTGGGATGTGGCCAATGCCCCCAACCCATCTTGGTGCTCCCCCCACAGGAACTAGCATAGCACATGGGAAGAGGGGAAGGGAGTCAGATGCCAGAGGGACTATGTGGACCACAGTAATGGGAGGGGTCTGCCTAGAGGAGGTGAGTCTGGTATTGGTCTCAACACACCAGGAAGTGTAGCACTCTTTGAGGTTGTTGTGCAAAAGTATACCAACCAAACAAAAACATGTCCTCAACTGGGTTAAGAAAGAGTCAGAGGATTGATTGATGGAGGTAACTGGAAAGCCAGAGATGTGTGTGGCTGCAGGTACAGCTGGATCCAGGTGTTGACGTGTCATCGGGACTCAGGGTGCCTCCCTCTCTCAGCCCTGCTTTCCTCAGGGATGGCTTCACATTCAGGTGGGTCCTTCCTTGGAGGGTCTCTCCTGATAGTTTATGCAGGTGTCCTGGGGCTGGTCAGGTTAGTCTCACTTGATGGATTGGGATTCTTTGTCCACCCGGAGCTGCTCACTAAGGGCAGAGGGATGGATTGGCCAGGCCCAGACTGTGTGTCCACGCCAAGACCATGGGACAGAGACCACCCCACCCGGACTGCTCAGGCTGAGTTGGGGAGAAGTGCTCCCTTCAGGGGAGCAGAGGCTCTGGTATCAGAAAAGGAGGGACTGGAACCCCACCAGTGGAGGAGGCAGCTGTCCAGCAGAAAAGGGTGCGGATCAGAGGGATGGGCCCTCTACAGCCACCTCGAAGCTGGTCACCACCACCAGTGGGAGCACAGGGTGTGTTTTCTACAGAAGCTTGCCCCAGCATCCTCCACTGAGCAAATCTGCACAGGTGGGGCTGCCCTGGTCCCTGCATCTGCTGTGTCACACCCCCTGCTGGGCATGCTCTGACCAGTGAGGGGGCAGTGCCGTGGGGACTGTAGCTGAGAGCAAGGTGTGAGAAAATGTGCCCCCCTACCACTGGCCCAGGAGGGGACTCGGACGGGAAGGTCAGACCCAGTGTGAGCCCCACCCTCCCAGGGCCCCAAAGGCAGGAAGACAAAGGGACAAGGGGCCCCCTCTGGTTCTATTAATTGCTTGTTAGCTTGACCCCCACAGGGCTGGCCAGGCCTGGCAGCCACCACAGTCCTCCCGGTGCATTGGCATGACCCCTCCTTCCCGCCACCCTCACCCTTCCTTCTCTCTTACCCATTGCCCACACCTTTGCTCAGGGTGGTGAGGTGAGGGGCTGGGCTGGGCACCAGTGTCTGATATGCAAGTCCAAGGCTGTACCCTGGAGCACAGTAGGGATTAACCCTGGGTCCAGGCAAGTCCAGGGCTGTCCCCTGGAGCACAGTGGGGGTAACCCTGGGCCCAGGCTCTCCCACTTAGCAGCATGTGACCTTGACCCTCAATCTCCCCATCTGCTTAACAGGATGGCTCCCTGGCAGAGCTGTTGCTGTGGTTGACCTAGACACTGTTGTTGAGACGGACGAGATTAGAAGACTTGGGAGACATAGTGGATGGAGTGAGAAACTGGGGTCATGCCTGTTAGTAAGATGCCGAGGACCCATGCATCTCACAAATACTGCAGAGCACCAACTGTGTACAGAGCATTGTGAGATGGGGGTGCCCTGAATAAGCAGAAAACCGAGGGACAGGCACATGCAACGCCAGCTGTGACATATGGTGTGGTTGGTGCACCGCGGGGGCAGACTCTACCTGGGGCATAAAGGAGGACTTCCCTGAGCAAGTGCTGTTAAGATGAGAGGGCCAGAGCCCGGGGAAGGATGATCTGGCTGGGTGGAGCACCCTGAGGTAAGATGACCCTGACTGCTTGGGGAACAGAGGAAAGGCTGTGTGCTTAGAGGATCAGGAGAGGGGAAAGGTGGGAGGAGGGTTGAACAGAGAGCAGTCAGGCCGGGGCATTGGAGGTCATGGTAAGGAGTTTGGAATTTAGAAATAATGGGAAGCTATTGAGAGTTTAAACAGAGAGAGTTATCCATTAAAATTAGGTTTGACTGTGAATATCTGAGACCTAGAAAACAGTGATTTAAATGAGCTAGAAGTTTTTAAAAAAGTAAAAGTAAAAGAAAAAGAAAAGAAAGATACAGAAGGTATGGAGTGTCTACAAAGTTGTCAAGGACCTGACTGTTTTTAGATCGCCAGTCCTCTGTCCCTCGGGTATAGATCTTATCTACATGATCCATGATGGCTGCTAGAGCTCCAGCCATCACAAGTTTCAGGAAGAAAGAAGTGAGAGAAAAGGGGTGCATCTTCCCTTTACAAAGCCTTTTCCAAAGACCTCGCTGCACTTGGGTTGATCTCTCCACGGGTAGAGCTGGTCACATGGTCACACTTTTGCCACAAGGAAAACGAGGAGATGCCATCTTTAAGTTGGACATCAGTGTCCCCAGTTGGAAAAATGGGGAGTTCTTTTTCTACAGCCTCCCTGCTAACTGGTGTGGAAGACAGACTGAGGAGGGAGGCAAAAGGGAGGCAAGGAACCCTTGGGAGGGGGTCCAGGAACAGCCAGGAAGAGACAGGGAGTGGCTTGGACTCAGGGTGTCCCAGAGGAGATGGGGAGAAGTGGCTATGGGGATGGAGGTGGGTGACTTGAGCCTTAGTGGCTGAGCTGGGGAGATGGAAGAGAGAGCAAGGGCCGATCGAGAGGTGTCACCAGCACAAGGCCCCCGCCACCACCACACCTTGGTGATGAGGCGGAGCCAGGAGGACAGCTCCAGGCTGCCCTTCCCCAACCGTGCACCGCATCTGGCTGGAGTGCAGTCCCAGGATTCCACCTCAGACATAGAGGAGCGCCAGGTGGCTCCGGAAGGCCCAGGTTTCTAAACCACACCCTCTAGTGGGCCGGCTGAGGCATAACATGGCTCTAGGTGGGAGGGTGTCTCCCCCTAGCAGGAGGTCTGGCCCTGCCCACCACCCTCAGGTCCCCGAGTCCCTTCTCTCTGGATCAGGCAGAAACCTTGACAGTGGGATCCAAAGGAAGAAGTTTGGGAAACTGGCCAGGTTTTTCCCAGTCATTCCTCACACCGGTGAGCCTTCCCGAGGTCACACGGGCACACAGAGCAGCATCAGTGTGTGGGCCCTGACTCACAGGCCTGTTTTTAGCCCCAGGTGGAGGCACCACCCCTGCTCACCCACCCCTGCCTCCCTGAGTCACCACCTGCTTAAGGCACTCAGCGCCTGGGTCCCAGGGCCAGCTTTCCGGTGGCTGCCCACAGGAGAGGCTCAGGTGCTAGAGAGGGGCTGGGACCCAGGCCCTCCTGGTGAGAGGCTTGGGAATCCAAGGGCTGGGGTCTGTGGGACACTGAACCTAGGGAGCTGGGTCTGGGCTGGCATCATGGGCGTGGCCTGCTGGCCTCCAGGCTAGTTACAGCTTCCTTCCCAGGGCAGGCATGCAGTAGGAGACACAGTGCCTGCACCTTCACGTTGACCTGCTGCATTAGACAGGCCCTGATGCGTGAATAGCTACCGAGGTGGACAGCTCGATTTTGAAAGTTTCCACCGAAGGCTTTGCCCCTTACATAGCTTGGTAGAGACCCATGGACAGAGAAGCCTGGCAGGCTGCAGTCCGTGGGGTAGCACAGAGTCAGACACAACTGAAGCAACTTAGCACGCACACAGGCACCTTGATAGAGAATCTTTTGTCAGCTATGCACCTTCCAGGTGTTGACCTTGCCCCCTTCCTTCGTGTCTTTCCCACCCCGAAGGCCACCTGCAGATTGCCACCTCCTGCTCACTTCCTGAGCCATGAGCCGTGGCCTGCGGGGGAGGGGGGTGTCTGTCTCTTTGCTGTCATGGAGGGTGGCAGGGTTCAAAGGACTCGAGAGTGGGGTCACTGACCACTGTGGTCATTGTTGTGCCCACAAATAAAAGACTCTGTCTGTGTCCTTGTCTCCTCACAGGCCGATGCCAAGATGGTGTGTGACGTGGTGAGTCGGATGGAAGACACGGAGCCCTTCTCTCCAGAGCTGCTCTCTGCCATGATGCGACTCTGGGGCGACTCGGGGATCCAGGAGTGCTTCAACAGGTCCCGGGAGTATCAGCTCAATGACTCTGCCAAATAGTGAGTGTCCTGGGCAGGTGGGAGGCCACCAGAGGGGCAGCGATGCAGCGTGGAAGGGGCTGGGGGCGGGCACTGTGGGGCAAGAAGGCGTCCTGGGCTGAGGTTAGAACCGCTGTGAGATGCTTTGCCTTGTATGTCAGGAAGGAAGGAGAAGGGGTGTCTCCTCCTGCCCATCCCCCGCCCCTCAGGATGAGAAGAAGGCCAAGGAAGTCGGGGGCACAAGAGACAGCTAACAACAGGGCTCCCAGAGGGTTGGGGCCATCACCCGCCTGCCCTGGAGTGGGCCAGGCTCCCCCAGAAGGAAGGTTTTCAGTGCAGCAACCTTTTTTTTTCCCCTGGAGAATCCTTGACCCCATAAGTACTAATCAAGGGCAACGTAGGCAGAAAATAACTTACTTGATCTTCTTTTTGAGAAAATAATAAGCTTTCTATTCCTCTGTCTTTAGAAATAAGGAATATGTAACCATCAGATAAGTGCAATAAATAGTCAGGCATACACTTTAATACTGCATTACAATTAATAAGGAAAAGTAGAGGACAGAGGGGAGAGATCGACCCCAGGGCAGGAAAGAAGGTGGGGGGTGAAGCGCTGAAGGCCAGAGACAGTGGGTGGGCAAGAGAGGGGAGGGCAGAGAGGTGGCCCTTCCAGTGACCGCGGGGCCACGTGACTGCACACTGCAGCCGTCACTCCAGGCGTCTGGAGGTTTACATGTCCTTGGCCCCTGGATCAGGGGCTCCAGGGAATGTCCTCAGTGGTCAGAGATGTGTCTTCCGTTTGAAGACACTGAGATTGCATTCCAGCTTTCAGGAAATGCACTTACATTTACAGACTCATGCCCAGGTTTTCAGTGGGCATGAGACACATGTGCTCCGACACTGATCTGCTCAGCCTCCTGTCAGCCGGGGCCCCTTTTCCCCCCCAGGACACACCAGCAGTGGTCTGGAGAGGTTTTCAGTTGTCCTGACAAGGATAGAGGCCAGGGATGCTGCTGACTTCCTAGAGACACATCTTACAGCCCTCCACAGCAAAGGAATATCACACCCACAGTGTCAGTAGCGCCGAGAGTAAGAAACGGTGGTCTCCATGGTGCCGGTGTAGAGGAGGCCAGCGCCGAGAAGGCAGCCTCCACTGACAGACACTGGGATGTGGCCGCTGGCCGTGAGGACAGCCGACAGACCAGGGGCTCGCCTTCCCCCCTGCACACCTAGGTTGTCCCGGGGCAAGCGCTTGTGTCCTGTGAGTCCCAGGTGGTAGTGACCCAGGCCCCAGGCCCCAGGCCCTGATGAGTCCCCTGGACACCTTGGTGGCAGGGATGTGAGCCCAGAGGCTCAAGTCCACACGCAAATCATAGATTCTGACCCAGGTGTCCCCCTCAGCCCCCAGCCAGTCAGGCCTGGAGAGGGTGCCCCCTTCCTCTCCCACTCCCTGCGCCCTGCTCAGCCTTAGTCCAGACCCTTCCCATCCCTCCACTACCCTCAGGGGCACCTCAGGACATCAAATTGTGCCCCCCACCTAAATGATTGCCACTTAACTAATCAGAATATCAATCCATTGCAAAAAAAAAATTTTTTTAACAGTATGGGAAGGTATAAAATTCATAGTGGCCTCCTCCTCCCAGGCCTGTCCCCCTCCCACTGTTAACTGTCTCTGTTTGTTTGTCCCAGTGATGTCCAGAAAACCTGACCTGCCAGCTCTCAATGGTGTTTAATGGCTGCAGCTGTGAAAGCTGAGGAATTTAGCTCCCCTCCCTCCCTTCCATCTTTCCTCCTTCCTTCACTCTTCTCCACTTCCACCCCCAGTTTTTGGCTAGTTACAGGGTTATTTTTAGTTCTTCTGGCGGTTACCTCGATAAGTCGAAAGGAGAGACTTGAGTGAGTACTTGTCAACTCCCCCAGGTGCGCTGAGGAGACGGCCCTCTGCTCTCTGGGAGGGGGCTCTGCCCAGGGCAGGGGGGCCCACAGGCAGGTTCTGAAGGCCTTCGAACACTTTCTGGTCCGGGGTTGCTTTGCTGTTGTAGTTTTAGCTGCTAGCCCTCGTCTGCTGACAGAATCTGGGGCCTGAAGTAGATTTATTGTGATGGAAGGGAGAGAGAGGCCTAACAGGGCTGTCGCCTGGCACAACTCTGGGTGACATACACACCTCACACTCACCTCACACACACACACATTCTCACATATACCTCACACACATACACACACACATTCTCACATATACCTCACACACACACACTCTCTCACATATACCTCACACACACACATTCTCACAGATACCTCACACACACACACACACACACTCTCACATATACCTCACACACACACACATTCTCACATATACCTCACACACACACATTCTCACAGATACCTCATACACACACACACACACACTCTCACATATACCTCACACACACACACACATTCTCACAGATACCTCACACACACACACACACAAATTCTCACACCCTAGACAAAGACACCACACACTCTCACACTCACACACACACACACTCACACACACTCAAACACACACTCACACCCTAGACATACACACCACACACACACACACTCATACCCTAGACATACACACCACACACACACACATACACACACACTCTCACACCCTAGACATATACACCACACATACACACACCTCACTCACACACTCTCTCACACCCTAGACACACACACCCACACACCCACATACACACACACCCCCACACACACCTCACACACATGTACACACACACCCTAGACATACACACCACACCCACACACCTCTCATACACACACATCTCTCTCTCTCACACCCTAGACATATACACCACACACACACACTCTTACACCCTAGACTGTGAGCGGCTCCCCAAGGCCCAGAGCCCAGTCACCACATGTCCCCGCCTAGCCACGGGGGGCAGGCCAGCTGGTCTCTCATGTTACTGGGAGGCTTCAGGGCTCAGGGTGAGGGGACGCCATCTGGCCTAGGTCTCCCTCTGTCGTGGGTCTTTGAACACAGCCGGCAC
This sequence comes from Aepyceros melampus, assembly GCA_006408695.1. Lineage (NCBI taxonomy): Eukaryota > Metazoa > Chordata > Mammalia > Artiodactyla > Bovidae > Aepyceros > Aepyceros melampus. Next base: position 140,514 of record SJXQ01002052.1, on the reverse strand, counting down.
TCCCTCTCCCCTCTGAACGATGGCTCCAAGACGGGTCCCGGAAGCCCAGAAACCCCAGCACCTGCTAGCCAGGGCTGTAAAAGGTAGTTAGTTCCATGGTGTGGGAGGATCATTTTGCCGCAGACCGAGGTCCCCACTAGAAGTGTGACTGCAAAGCACCCTTCTGGTCAGAGCCCTCCAGAGTGAAAGCCCAGGTGCTCCCACTGAGCTCAGGTGCCTGCGTGCTGTGCCGTCACCTCTGTCACCCCCTCCGTCACCCCCTCCAGCCTCAGTGCTCACTGCCTGCCCCGCCCTGCCCTGTGCACAGCCTCTCCCCGACTCCTGTCCAGCGCCTGCAGGCCCGGCTCCTCCTCCACAGTGGGCGTGGCCTGTGCGCCCGCCAGTCCTTCTTCTGGTCCACGAGGCTCATCTCCTTACTGCCCTCCGTCTCCTCTAGAATGTGGTCCTGCTCCACGAGCCTTCACCAGCCACCTGATCCCAAAGAGTGGCCCCCAGCCGGCCTCCCCCTGTGATAGTCTGAGCCTTCCCTCCTGACACTTACCACCTCCTGACATGTTGTACAGCTTACTGCTCTGCTAATTGCCTCATGCACACACACCCAGGAACAGAGGCTCCAGGAGGTGGGGCCTGTGCCCCACGGCACCCAGGACAGTCCGCAGGCAGTAGACACAGCAGGTACACAGGCCCCTGAGCGCACCCTCTACCTTCCCGTGGCTGCCTCCCTGCATGAGGCTCAGCCAGCGGAGAGGTGGAGGGCCAGGCTGTCTGCCTAAAAGAGGGTTCCCCAGCTGGGAGGGGCCAAGACCAGAGGCTCCCAGCTCAGGTCTCCAGCTGGGGACGACAGGAGGAGGCTCCTGAAACCAGCACCGCTTCTGGGCAAAGGCAGTGTAGGCAGGGAAGGGGCACGTACAGAGAGGTTGGGAGGACCTGCTCCAGGCTGAGGTTGGAGGCCGTCCAGATGCCCATGGGCCTGGCGAGGAGGCTCCACAGCAGCCAGGGCTTTCAGGCCTGCTCTGCCATCTCAGCCTCCCTCCTTCCACGGCGGAGAGGAGGCCTGGAGGCCTGTGTAAGAGCACTGGCTCTGGAGTCGGGCAGACTCAGCCTTGACCCCAGCAGTGTCCTCCCCTTTCTAGGAGTGTGGCTTCAAGCTTACCTTCCCTGGACCTGGGACCAACATCGGCTATGTTTACTTAGGGAGAATTGTCATAAGGATTTGAGGCAGCTTGGATTGTTGGTTTACCAGTGGACACCCTCCTTGGTGGAGGCATCTGCCCTTCCCAGCCCCGCCAGCGGGTCTAGAGTGGGTGCTAATGAAGCTTGGTGCCTCTGTGCACAGCCTGGGACTCCCACATCACGCCATGACTCATGCCCTCAAGGTTGCTCCCTGTGGGCTGCATGTGACTGTCCCTGCACAGGGATGGGTAGCCCAGCTGGTCCTGTGGGTCACTGAATCTTCCTGCCAGTCTGAGCAAGCTCCCTCCTTCCTAGTTTCCTGGATCCCAACCTGACTTAGGGTTCAAACCTTAACCTGTACCAACCCCTGAAGCCTTCCCTGCGTGTGGCCTTGGAGGACCAAATGCACAGGCCGGGTCTGTCTCCAGGGCAGTGATGGCATGGCAGGGGCCATGATGCCTAAGGTACCAGCGAGGCCCCGCCCCTGCCTGTCTGTGTGGCTTCTGGGCCTCCCTCCCAGGAGCATCAGATGGGAAGATGCGACAGCCCCCTGGTAAACCTGAGGAGTGCGAGAGGCGGGCGGAGGCACAGAGGGCCTCTGGGAAGCACTGCAGGGTACCCATAGGAGGTGGGATCCCAAACCTGATTCAGGGCTGGGCTAGGCACTCACCTTCATTAGAAAACCTGAGTTTTCTAATCTAGGAAATAATACATTTGCCTTAAGAAATTAAGGGTGGGACATGACAATGCACAAAAAGACTAGAACCTAACTTTAGCCCATCGTTATTTTAAGATGAAGAAGTGACAGTGTTAGAAACACGTGTGTGCGTGCTAGGGTGCTTCATTCATGTCCGACTCTTTGGGAGCCTATGGACTGTAGCCCACCAGGCTTCTATGGGATTCTCCAGGCAAGAATACTAGGATGGGTTGCCATGCCCTCCTCCAGGGGACCTTCCCGACCCCAAGGAACAAACCCGAGTCTCTTACATCTCCTGCATTGGCAGGCAGGTTCTTTACCACTAGCACCACCTGGAAAGCCCATTAACATGTTAGTCTCATTGAAAAGTCTGACCTTGTCTGAGCGAGCCTGGAACTGTGCGCGAAGCCCTTGGTCTGAGTTCGAGGCTCTGAGTGCCTGAGGCTGGGAAGTGAACGTCTCTTCTTCAGCTCCGCCCCACGCCTGGCCCTGGACGGGTGATGCCGTCCCTCCCTGGCTTGGGTCGGGGCTGGCGCTCTGGGAGGGCAGTGCCCACACCTGGTCCCTGGTCCCCGTGTGCTGCCATCCCCAGCTACCTGGACAGCCTGGACCGGATCGGGGCCGCTGACTACCAGCCCACCGAGCAGGACATCCTCCGAACCAGGGTGAAAACCACCGGGATCGTAGAAACCCACTTCACGTTCAAGAACCTCCACTTCAGGTGAGGCGCAGGGGCTCCCCAGCCTGGAGCGGGCTGAGACACGGCACCCCGCCTCCCAGCTCCCACTCCTCTGCAGCACTCCTGCCTCAGGGAGCTCTCAAGTGGGGACAAGCAGCTGGCTGCGAGAAGGGGCCTGTGTGTGCCCCTCTTTGCCATCAAGGTCGGGGGTGCGGTGAGCAGGGAGGCTTCCTGGAAGAAGCATCCTGGAGAGGGGCTCTGAGGAACAGGGAGGATTCAAGCAGACAAAGAGGGGAGTCCTGTCCCTGCCTGACTTCCGACAGGGAGGATGGTGGATCACCCAGGCAGTCTTTGAAGGCATGGAGGCATGGGGGGTAAGGGCAAGCGAACCTAAGCTCAAGGACCCATGTCATCTCAGAGCTGAAAAGGGCTTGGAGATCAGCTGGCCCACCCTCTCCAGGTATATAGGGGAAACTGAGGCCTGGAGGAGCAAGTCTGTTCCTGAGCACAGAACACAGCTCAGGCCCAGGGTCTGAGCACCGTAGGCCCTGCCAGGGCGTCATAGCACCGCTTGGGGCAGCTTGCATGCCCTGAGGCCTGGGTGCCCCTAGCTGCCTCCAGCTGCCTCCTGGGTGTGGTTTCTGGGTGTTGGGTGGAGCAGGAGGAGAGGCCAGGATGGCTGGGGCAGTAGACCAGTGGACCCGAGTGAGGCCGCTGCCTGGCCCTGCCCAGCCTGAGGCTCAGCCCCCACCTGCTCCCACCCAGACAAAGGGCTGGGGTTCTGTCTCCATCCCTGTGAGGCTGCCTGAGGCCTCCCCTGAACCCGAGGAAGGCAGGGATGGGCCAAGCAGCCCCACGAGATGCCCCTGTGCCCTAGTCCCTCAGTCTCTCCCACTCACTGCTCAGGGTAGAGGGTGTGGAGCTGGGCTGGGGGCGCCCGGCCCACAGCAGCTGAGAGTATGTGCTGTGGAGGGGCCTCAGAGACCATCACCAGGGCCCAGTATTTCAGATGGAGAAGCAAGGTCCAAGGGAGGTGGTGATGGGATGAGGACCAGACCTGTGTCCTTGCTCCAGGCCCGCTGTGGGCTCTGGCCTGCGGTTGCTCTCCTCTGTCGGTGGGTTGGGGCCCAGCCCACCCTGGCAGCTGAGCGTCAGGCCTGGGATCTTCACTCAGGGCGTTAGATGTGAGGTTAACCTCACACTTCCAGGACCAAAGCCCCTCTGCCACCATCTTCCCTGACAGGTCTCATGCCCCGGGGGATGATGCTGAGAAGGGGTGAGGGAGGATGGGCACAGAGCAGAGAGACAGACTTAACAGACAGATGTCTGCAGACAGACGTTGGTCTCACCCCAACTGCCGCCAGCACCCTGCACTCAACCCCTTGCTGCCTCACTGTGCCTCCATGTGGGAGCTGCAGGTCCCTGCCTGCCTCCCTCTGTGCCTCCCAGGCTGCTCTGGGGCTTCCACGGACCACAGACGTGAACAGACATGCTCAGAAAGCTGGAGGCTTGTGAAGGCACATCCAGCCGAGGTCACCCCTTAGCGACAGCACTGAGATGCAGGGGCAGGTCTTGGTGTCGCTGTGTGGGGCACCCCCCAGTCCCGGGGCAGAGCAGTGATGGCTACCTCGCCCCGAGGGTGCTGTGCTCGGTCCTCAGCCTGGAGCGAGGCTCCTTGGGAGGCTTGCTGTGTGCACAGCAGCCTTCCTCCCCAACCCCTCAGCTCTACCAGTGTCCCCACACCTGCTGGGGCCTCCCTACCCCAACCCCCAGCTCTCCTGTCTTCCCGGCAGGCTGTTCGACGTTGGGGGCCAGCGGTCTGAGCGCAAGAAGTGGATTCACTGCTTCGAGGACGTCACGGCCATCATCTTCTGCGTCGCGCTCAGCGGCTATGACCAGGTGCTCCACGAAGATGAGACCACGGTGAGTGGCCCCAGCCCGCCCAGCCTCAGCAGCCCACGGTGGCTCTCGGGCGGAGCCGGCTGCAGGGGTGGGGGTCCGTCCTTGGCTAGGTTGTTCCCACCTCTCTCCTGACTTCGGCCAGATGCCTCATGATGCCAGTGCAGTGAAGGCAGCCTTGGGCCCCCTGCCAGAGGCTGTGTGCAGACGCCGGGGCGCAGGCAGCAAGGGCCTCTTCAGTAAACACAGCAGAGTCGCAGAGGCCATCAGGCCAGAACCAAGTTAAGCAAATCCTAAATGAAATCAGGGTGCAGTCAAGCAAGAATGTATGTAAGACAGAAATAGCAGTTCTTAGCCCCAACAGCCCTCCCTGAGCAGTGGACAGGGCTGGCAGAGGGTTGGGCCGTGGGCCAGGGCTCATGGTGAATGACAGGTGGGGGGCACAGGCCCCTCCCCTGGAAGGCGCCAGCCCGGGTTCCCAACTTCCGTCACTACATCTTCAGTTTGGGGCCTCGGAGAGCTGCCAGGCTGGGGGAACTTCAGAGGGGGGCCCTCTCTACAGGGGGTGCTGCCTTTCTCTGGGCCTGGCCCTGGTTTGCTGCTGGATTCAGGGAGCAAGCATCCTTTCTATCTTAGGGGCATAACCATCATACCCGCCTGGTGGGGTGTGGGCAGTGGGGTGAGAATCTTCAAGGACTTGGAACCGTCTCTGGCTTAGCAGCCCTGGGCTGGTGGTTGTGTCGTCCCTGGGGGTTGTCCTGAGCCGGGGGCCCCCTGAGCTGCCCACAGAGAGGTGGGCCTGGTGGGGTCTCAGGAGACAAGCACCCACTGAGGTGGGGCTTCTGGGCCATGGGGTCACATCCTTGGCGATCGTTAGCTCCTGTGTGTGATGCAGCCAGGCACAGACCCCTGGCGCGGAGGTTTTGGGACTGGGCTTGTCATGGTGGGCCTTGAGCAAGGCTGTCTTGTTTTGGGGTCTGTCTCGTCGTCGGTCCTGCCTGCTGGTCCCACGGGGCTGCTCCTGAGGCCTGCTGGGCTTTGGGGTGTGGTGGTGTGGGAGGAGGCGCCGCCGTTCTGAAAGGTCGGGGTTATGCAGTGACGGTGCTGTGGTTAAATGGGGCCAGAGCCACTGGCCGGGTGGGCCGTCGGGACTCGCGCCGCATGCTGGCCTGACCCCCTTGCCCTTTCTCCTTCGGTCGCTGGAACACTTCTGAGCGGGACATCAGCGGAACCCCACAAACCCTGCTGTGTTCCAGGGCAAGGCTCTGGGACCCCAGCTGTGTAGCTCTTTCTAACGCTGGCACTGTTCTCAGTGGCCTCAGGAGCTGTGGTGCCTAAGACCCCCAGACCTGGACCTACTGACTGTCCCGAAGCCCAGGTCGGCTCCTGCTGCCGCCATAAGGCACCACGCAGAGACCACCCAGCCCATCTCTCACTGATCCTCTGTTGACCCTGCTCTGGACCCACTGATCACAGTCTGCCGGGCCACCGTGTGGTCTGAGCTCCATTTGGTTCATCTCTTCTCCTTGCTGTGCCTGAGAGTGGGAAGCAGGGCTGGTGCAGGAAGCCAATCCTGCTGTGAGTTTGAAAGAAAACCAAGCAGTGGAGTGTCAGGGCCCAGGCCTCTTTCTGGAGACCCATGTGGCTCAGTCCCAAGCCCCAGTCCCTCTCAGGAAGGGGCGCGCACTGGCCTCCGGAGCATGGGCAGAGCAAAGGACGTCGGAGCGGGTCTGGCAGCCACGGGGTCCCAAGCTCTGTGGCCCGCGAGTCTCAAGTGAACCCAGCAGGTGCCGGGCCTCACGCTCAGACAGCCTTCCTGGTCTGCCGGCCCTGCCGGCCCGCCAGCCCTGTGCCAGCTCCTCACCAGCTCTCGCTCTGGAGCAGGGCCCATTCTGGAGCACCTCCCTCCTTGCCGTCTTACTTTCACAGTCTCTCTCCCGTCCTCTCCCTCAGCTCCTTCTCCCCCGTTTCCCTGCCCTTCTTCACAAAGGCTGGGTCTGAGGACAGGAAGCCACAGCATATGGGCTTGCGAATGGGCTCTTCCTGGGTTCCTTTCCACCCGGGAGAGAGCGGCAGCCTCTCCAGAGCTCAGGTGTTGGCATCACCACTCGACAAGAGCCTGCAGAGGCGGCTCCTTGCCGTGGTGCCAGTGAGAATAGCGCCCTGCCTGTGTGTCCAGGGCCAGGTGGACGTAGCCCGGCGTCTAGCGCCACCGCTGGCACCATGGGAGCGTGGCAGCTGCTCCACCTGCTCCTTTGTAAAGTGGAGCCCATGGCGAGCAGCCTCTGGGCGGCTCTGAGGACCGCTGGGGCTGGGGGCTGTAAGAGTGCCTGCGCTCGCTCAGGACCCTTCACGTAGCAGACGGCAGCTGCGACACGACTCTGCCCAGGAGCACCACTTGAGGCCAAGTGGTGGGACTCGTACGTGCTGCCCCCGAGAGCAAGAGCTCCAGCTGCTGACCCATCCTTGGTCGTCCACCTTCCTCTCTGGTCG
>SJXQ01002052.1:107995-125042 GCA_006408695.1 Aepyceros melampus | reverse complement strand
CAGCCCCACCACCACCCACCCCATATTAACTGTAATTTTGTAAGAAGAGTGACTTGTTGGTTTAATAAATCTCTAGTCATTGTAATAATTTATTGGCTGCCGTAATGTATTTATTAGTCATCTACCATTAATAAAAAGTGCCAGCTTTTTCTAGTGTGAGTGTGGTGTGTTGTATCAGTGCCCAAGTTGCTTCTGCCGGGCACCTCCCCGCACGCTGCATGTCCTGGGGCCGGACTGCGGGCCGCCTGGCAGAGGGCACAGCGCACCAGGGCAGGGGGATTCCAGGCGCCAGAGGGTGTGGTGAGGGCAGAGGCTGCCCTGTCCGTCCAGAGGGCTTGGCGCCGGCCACTGGCCACACTCTGCTGGCGAGTGGGAGAGACAGGAAGGTGACGCTGAGCCGGGGTGGTGCTGTCGCCTGGCTGTGACCCCGGGCTTCCTTCTCTTCTCTCAGATGTTGACATCTCTTCTGAACGTGTTCTGGCGTCCGTGTTCTCTGGGCAAGCATGTACGGACAGGCTCTTGGTTCCTTGGCAGTGGGTTCCAGTGGGTTCAGAGTGATGAGCAGTGAGGCCTGCGGGGTGAGGAGGGGGTCTCAGTGCCGGCGCCTCCCCTCCCCACCACCGTCCCTGCATCTCCCTCCGTCCAGGCTCACTGCCCAGGTCTGACCAGGGAGCCTCACTGCCTGCGGGCCCCTCTCCTGCTCTGTGCCGCTCGCTCGCTCGCTCGGAACTGGGACCTCTTCAAGTGTGTGCATTTTCTCTCCTTGACTAGACTGTGCGCTCTCTGTGAGCAGGAGACTGTGCTGGTCATTCCTGCAACCCCACAGAGGGCTGCACGCAGCCCCGCTGGTGTGTGCGGGAAGAGTGCCCGCCCTGCAGCCCTGGGGCAGGGAGGGGCCGAGCCTTAGCCGAGTGGGACTTGAAGCCGGGCAGCTGGCCTGAATCGTTTCTTTGGACCAACGCTTGGCAGCCTCCAGACCTTTCAGCCCAGCCCATGTGCCATTTGGTCAGAGTCCCCACTCTTAGTTCAGGTCTCTCTGGGGGCCCCTTCTGGTCCTGGGAGTGCCCTGGGCCTGTGTCCCCAACATGCCCCCTCAATGTCTATAGATCACATTGAGCTAGTTGGGTAGCGAGGTGGGACCTTGTCTCTGGCCATGGGCTTCCAGCTTGTAGTTGAGCTGCTGTAGGCCTAGGTGCTGCTGTGTGGTGGGGAGGCGTTTCCTGTTGAATCCTTGGTTAGGAGCGGCTCTGCTCTGCTTCCCTGGTGGTCCGGGGTCCCTGGGTGTTCCCAGCCCTGGCCCCGAGCAGCATCCGCTTGACCTCCTAGGAAACCTCCGCCTGCCCCCTTCTGAACAGGCTCCACTGAGATGGCACCAGGTGGAAGTGCCATGCGTTTTCTCTACTCGAGGGTGACTATGCAGTGACTGACCAGCGGAAACTGGGGGGGAATTGAGAATGAAATGGACTGGTTGAGGCCAGGAGATAGTAAGACCATAGGAGTCTGCTGGATTTGTGCGGCAGGTCCCAGAGGCTGCAGTAAAACCATTGTCTAGGAGCCCCTGAGAGGCAGCTGAGACCCAAGACCGCCTCCTCCACCAACTGGCTTTGGCTGTAAGAACAAGGGTTTGGTGCCAATGCCCCTTCCAGATCACCGGGTTAACAACCCAGCCATGCAAGAGATGAACCAAGACATGCGGGGCCGGCCGTTTATTCTGACCATTTATTCCAGAGCCCACAGGCTGCTCACACTGGCCGGAGGGACCCACTGTGCTGCAGAAGCTGTGGTCTGGCCCAGAGTCAGGGGCACGTTACGTCTCTGTTCTTCCCAGTCCCAGCCCTATCACCTCTGTGTCCCCTGAGGATAATGGAGTTAAATGACACAAGGAAGGGAAGAGCTGGCAGAGTGGGACTCAGTGACAGATGGTGGTCACTTCCCATTCAAGCAGCCCACTCAGCTCCACTGCCTGCTCGTCTATCTCTGGGGATAACGCCCAGGGATGCCCACACCACTGCTCTGCTTATTCTTATTCTGGTTAGAATAAGGCTGTCCTTGCCCAGGGCAGAAGGCTGTCCCCAGGGTCCTGCTCGATTGGGAGTGCACATCCATTTGGTTCATTTACTAAACAAACTCCTGTGTGCAAAGCAGTTCTACACGGCTTTCAGCTCTCGTGACCTGACCTGTGGTTGAGTTTGATCCAGCCCAAGGGAGTGCGGCATCCCCCAGGCATGCCTGCTGGCAGCCTGTGCAGTAGCGTTTCCCCAGTCCCCGGAGGATGCTGGCAGGAGCCTGGCGTGACTTCTCCCCTCAGACCACAGGAAGGGGCCTAGAGCCCCTGTCCACTCCCGGAGGACACCCTCACCCACAGGTTAGGCCCAGCAGGAAAGGTGTGGACTGGAAGGCCAGAGCACAGATCTCACGCTCCTGTCCAGAGATCCCCCCAACACACAGACATGCACATACAAATACACGCATGCACAGACCCACCTGGAGGCCACACACAACATGCACACACAGACGCAGGGAGACCCTCTCGTGGCTTCGGACTCTGCAGAGGGGAGGGCTGGTCTCCCTGTCCTCAGCCTCTCCCAGGGAGCCCTGGTTGGTTTCCAGTCCTCTCTCTGCCACCGGCCCCGAGACGGGAGTATGGGTTGCTCTGATCACTGGACACAAGAAGCGCCGTGCTGTGCGCGACGTTCTACCTGTCAGCCTTCCAAGGAGCCGTTGGGGCCCAGCAGCCCCTCCTGAGCTGCCAGGCAGCCCCGATCCTCCCTTTCCTGCCTAACTGTCATCTTCTCTTTCCCTGTCTCCCTGTCTGTCCCTCTCGCTGTCTGTCTGGCTCTCTCCCCTCCCCGCCTGGGGCTGCAGAACCGCATGCACGAGTCTCCATGCTCTTCGACTCCATCTGCAACAACAAGTTCTTCATCGATACCTCCATCATTCTCTTCCTCAACAAGAAAGATCTCTTTGGGGAGAAGATCAAGAAGTCACCTCTGACCATCTGCTTTCCCGAGTACACAGGTGGGTCTGCGTGGGCCTGCCAGGGACCCGCATCTCCTGGGCATTTGGCAGGTGGGGAGGGGCTAGAAGAGGCGAGGGTGCTGCCCTGGGCGTAGTGAGAAATGAACCCTCACAATGCACGCACGTTGTGACCAGGTGACTCGGAGGGACATGGCAGGATCCGGAGGCCAGACTGCCCCCAAGATTCCCCCTCTGCTTTCCTCCTGGCCTCCCATCTCCCCAGCACCCCTTCTTAACTCCTGCCCTGGGCCTCTGCTGGGCCACATAGCCCATTTGCCTGCACTAGAGAGGGTGCACACGTGCCTGATGAGCGGGGCCCAGGCCGCCTCAGCCCTGCTCCCCACCTCCACCAGCATCCCACCTAGGCTCTCCTGCTCTCCCTCCATCCTGGGCTTTTCCCCAGTCAAACCACCCCGACTCCGCAGGCCTCCTCCCACCCTGCCTGTCTGCCTCTCTCCCACGCCTTCTCGGGGGCTTTTCCTTCCCAGCTGGCTCCAGGGGAGTGTGTCACACACCCCCGTGATAAGGCTGTCTCTGGCGGCTGACGGAGGCTGGCTGTGTAGGTTGGCCCAGCTCTGAGCTGCTGCTTAAAGGCTGGAGCTGCACTGATGGGAGGCCAGAGCCCAGCCTTTGTTGCCCTGGGGACTGGGAAGCTTCTAGAGGCTCCTCAGGTGGCAGCAGAGGATGTGTCCCAGGGGGGCTCAGTTGGGAACCCTCTCTCCGACAGCCCCAGGGTGTAGGCTCAGCTCCCAGGGTGACATGGGTCCTCAAATCCAGCCCGATTCCAGGAGCAGTGGCTGCTGCCCCCCAATCCCTGCCAACCTGCTCCATTACTGGGGAGAGTCTGCCCTCACCCTTGGGTGTGGAGGAGGGTGCACTGGCCTGTTGGAGCACTGCCTGTCTCCCCTGCGTGAACCTGCCGGCTACCCACCCTTCCCAGGCTGTAGGAAGGCTGAAGCGGCCTCTGGAGCCAGACCACAGCCTGGGGCAGGTTAATCGCCTGTGTGTGTGTCATCAGGGCCCCTCAGTAGACAGGAACCCCCACTGCTTGGGGGGAGCACAGGGAGGAATGGAGAGGATGGCACCCAGTTGCCAGGCCTGCACCACGCCTGCCATCAGCACCTCAGTACCATCCAAAGGATGGACACCACGAACGGGGGGACTGGCTGTATTCAAGATGCCCTCTGCAGGGCGGGGTGAGTCCAGGCCGGCACGGGGCGGGGCCGGGCTGGGATGAGCCAGGCCGTATCCCCTCTTGGCAACTACCTCTGCCAGCCCCAGCAAGGACCTTCAGGACCCGCTTGGGTCTCCAGAAAGTCGTGGTCACTAGATGGGGCTCGGCAGCCCTCTCAGGCCAGTGCCACCTCCGAGGGCCCTTCCTTGTCCCCAGGGACCTGGTGCCCCTGGAGCCCAATTCAGGACACAGCCCGAGGAGTGGTCAGGCTCGTTGCCGGGTGGTGTGGGCGCTGGACACGCCCAGGTGAAGTCGGTCTGACTCTGGGAAACACTTGAGTGCTTCAGGATCTCCAGAGGGATCCAGCTTGAGTTCGGGGAACATGGCGGGTGACACATGGTCAAGGAGGTGGCCCCTGGGGTGCCTAGGCCTGTGGGGATGATACCAGCTGGAGGGGCTGGGGTGGGCAGGTGGGTGTCGGGATGTCTCGGAAGCTCTGAGGGACCGTCGGGCTGTGTAAGGGCACGGACTCAGTGGACGCTGAGAAGGGAGGAACAGGCACCCTGAGTCACTCCTGAGCACTTTTCACCTCGACGGGTGCTGTCTTGGCCCCGTCTGCACGGGAGGGCCCTTGGTGGGGTCCTCCCTGGGGCTCTGTCTAGCCCCTGAGCCGCCTCCAACTTAATGCTTCACTGGTGGCCAGCCAACGGTGGAGTTGAGGCTCTCTGCCCTGTGGCTGTCCAGACTGGTCTCCGCCCTGACCCCCACCCAGGGTGTCCCCACCCCTTAGCCCTGATCCCTCATATTTAATTATCTGGCTGCAGACACTTTCCAGCGCCCAAGCCGCAGATCCCCCTGTGACTCACTGGAGACTAGGGCAGCTGTGGGCAGGAGGTAGAGGAGGTGTAGCCGCCCACCCTTAACGTCAGACTGTACCATTTCCATGCTGGCCAGCTCCTAGGGGCACTGAAGAAAATGGGGTGACTTGGACGGGCTTTTAGGCAGTTCTGGGTTGGTCCTTTTTTTGTTTTGTTTTTAATGTTGATAGAAAACTACAGACTAGAGATATGGGGCTTGGGTTGCAGCTCGTGGGCAAACTGTCCTTACGTCATCCAGATACCCCCACCAGACCCCGGCCAAGACCGAAGGAGCATCCAAGGAATTGGGGGTGCCAGTGGGGCCCCAGTTGGTATTACAATACCACCAGCCCCTCAAACTTCCCACCTGGGGATGGACGGGCACTCACTTTAAGCATGGGAACTGCTTAAAGACAGTCCTGGCCCTACCAGTGGAGGAAGCTCTCAGCAAAGTGTAGGCATGGCGCCCCGCACGCCCAGAGCCGCCACCGCACCCAAAACACCTGCAGAAGGAGCAGCAGGCCTGGTTTGGACCAGGGCTGAGCGCTGTGAAGAGCAGACCCGCAGGCCTCACTGTGCTTCTCTAGAGGACGGAGGGCTAGCCTGTGGCCACTGTCCGCCCAGGGCCCGTGGGGGGACCGCTTGTGAACACAGAGGGAAAGACCTGGGAAGGCCAGGTGATCGCTCAGCTGTGTGTGGTTTTTAACGTGAGCTGTGACTCTGCCTTGGAGGAGGGCCCCAGGCAGCCTCCTGGAGAAGGTCACGGCTGAGTCTCCAGCCTACCCACCCCTAAGCCCGCTCTCACCAGGGCCTCCCCCCACCCCCTGCTCTGTCTCCTTACAGGCTCCAACACCTATGAAGATGCCGCTGCCTACATCCAAGCACAATTTGAAAGCAAAAATAGCCCGAGGAGTGGTCAGGCTCGTTGCCGGGTGGTGTGGGCGCTGGACACGCCCAGGTGAAGTCGGTCTGACTCTGGGAAACACTTGAGTGCTTCAGGATCTCCAGAGGGATCCAGCTTGAGTTCGGGGAACATGGCGGGTGACACATGGTCAAGGAGGTGGCCCCTGGGGTGCCTAGGCCTGTGGGGATGATACCAGCTGGAGGGGCTGGGGTGGGCAGGTGGGTGTCGGGATGTCTCGGAAGCTCTGAGGGACCGTCGGGCTGTGTAAGGGCACGGACTCAGTGGACGCTGAGAAGGGAGGAACAGGCACCCTGAGTCACTCCTGAGCACTTTTCACCTCGACGGGTGCTGTCTTGGCCCCGTCTGCACGGGAGGGCCCTTGGTGGGGTCCTCCCTGGGGCTCTGTCTAGCCCCTGAGCCGCCTCCAACTTAATGCTTCACTGGTGGCCAGCCAACGGTGGAGTTGAGGCTCTCTGCCCTGTGGGCTGTCCAGACTGGTCTCCGCCCTGACCCCCACCCAGGGTGTCCCCACCCCTTAGCCCTGATCCCTCATATTTAATTATCTGGCTGCAGACACTTTCCAGCGCCCAAGCCGCAGATCCCCCTGTGACTCACTGGAGACTAGGGCAGCTGTGGGCAGGAGGTAGAGGAGGTGTAGCCGCCCACCCTTAACGTCAGACTGTACCATTTCCATGCTGGCCAGCTCCTAGGGGCACTGAAGAAAATGGGGTGACTTGGACGGGCTTTTAGGCAGTTCTGGGTTGGTCCTTTTTTTGTTTTGTTTTTAATGTTGATAGAAAACTACAGACTAGAGATATGGGGCTTGGGTTGCAGCTCGTGGGCAAACTGTCCTTACGTCATCCAGATACCCCCACAGACCCCGGCCAAGACCGAAGGAGCATCCAAGGAATTGGGGGTGCCAGTGGGGCCCCAGTTGGTATTACAATACCACCAGCCCCTCAAACTTCCCACCTGGGGATGGACGGGCACTCACTTTAAGCATGGGAACTGCTTAAAGACAGTCCTGGCCCTACCAGTGGAGGAAGCTCTCAGCAAAGTGTAGGCATGGCGCCCCGCACGCCCAGAGCCGCCACCGCACCCAAAACACCTGCAGAAGGAGCAGCAGGCCTGGTTTGGACCAGGGCTGAGCGCTGTGAAGAGCAGACCCGCAGGCCTCACTGTGCTTCTCTAGAGGACGGAGGGCTAGCCTGTGGCCACTGTCCGCCCAGGGCCCGTGGGGGGACCGCTTGTGAACACAGAGGGAAAGACCTGGGAAGGCCAGGTGATCGCTCAGCTGTGTGTGGTTTTTAACGTGAGCTGTGACTCTGCCTTGGAGGAGGGCCCCAGGCAGCCTCCTGGAGAAGGTCACGGCTGAGTCTCCAGCCTACCCACCCCTAAGCCCGCTCTCACCAGGGCCTCCCCCCACCCCCTGCTCTGTCTCCTTACAGGCTCCAACACCTATGAAGATGCCGCTGCCTACATCCAAGCACAATTTGAAAGCAAAAACCGCTCACCCAACAAAGAAATTTATTGTCACATGACTTGTGCCACAGACACGAATAATATCCAGGTGGTATTCGACGCCGTCACCGACATCATCATTGCCAACAACCTCCGGGGCTGCGGCTTGTACTGACCTCTTGTCCTGTATAGCAACCTATTTGGTAATGATTCCAGCACTCACAGAAAAGCTTGCACACATACACACACACCCCGCCCTCCCCCCCCCACTAACAAATGCAAGTTGGTAAACAAATTCCAAAAAGGCATAACAAACCTTATATATATAGACAAATATATATTAAAGTTTTTTTAGTCTGTACTAGAAAGAGCTTCAGACAGAACTGACCACCATTCCATTGCTCATCAATGTCCTGGGACAACCTGAGTGTGCACTGTGTGCGTACACACACATAGACATGCATTGCGATCCAGGTCCTGATTGGGAGTCCGTCCTTTTAAGAACAGCCATGTGCTTTCACACTCTGAGACCCATTTCTGTGAGCAGGGGGAGGGCGAGGAGAGCCTGGCCTCAGTCCAGCCTTTTCTCTGCTTCCACCCACTCGGGCTGCGTGCTCTTGGTTCTGTCCTGCACTTATGTGAATTCCAAAACTGTTTTCTTAAAACATGGCCAGCACCCCAAATGTCTCCCTGCCCCATACTTTGCAACAAGAGAAAACTTAAACGGATGCTTCTCTTTTGGGTGGCAGAGGTTGTTAACTTCAAGAATTTAGAAGAATCATTGCTCCGATCAATCCACTGTCTCCTGAGTTTTCTTTATTCATGTTAACAAGGCAAGAGTCAGAGAAAAGGGAGCCTTGGTCTGCTTCCCACCTGCAGCTGAGGGGAGGGGCCGTCACAGCACAGGGTCACCTGCAGAGCTGAAGCTGCTCCTCAGGCTCCCCCTCCAAGAGGGCCCGAGGCAGGGTCCCTGGGGTGAGGCCTCCCGGGGGGCCCAGGCAAGGCTTCCCTTGGCTTCCGGATCCCCTGCAATGCTGCCCCATCCTGCCCCCACCCCCACGTCATTAAACACGCTGGAGGGTTTTCCGGTCGGTTGGTTGGTTGGTGTTCTAAATCAAGGAAAATGGTCCGACTGGACCCCTTGTCTCTCTCTCTACAGACTGCTTCACGGACTCTTTGCTGTTGACGATCTCCTGGTAGCATGACCTTTTGGCCTTGTAAGACACACAGCCTTTCTGTATCAAGCCCCCTGTCTAACCCACGACCCAGAGTGACTGACGGCTGTGTATTTCTCTAGAATGCTGTAGAATCCGGTTTTAGTTTGAGTCTTTACATTTAGAATTTGAAAGGAAAGGAAGAACATTTCTCACGCACTTTGTAGTGTTAAAAAAAAAGAGGATAAAGGAAAACTCACCATCTCATCCATCTTTTTTTTTCCCTTTGTGAAATAAACACACCACCTGCAGCCTCACCCGCCCCACCCCACCTGCAGAGGTGCCACCTGTCCACACCCTGGGTGCTGGTTCCCAGCGTGTGCTCAGGCCCTGCTTTCCCAGTGCAGCCTCCACGCCCACAGCACCCCCCTGCCCGGCCCCGAGCCACTCAGACCACACGCTCACTCGGGGTTTGTACAGATAAAGCACAGCTCTCACTGGCCAGTAGCTGCCCCCAAAGGATACAGAACATATACATAAATAGAGCCCAACAGAAAACAGTCTCCCCCTCATTCCCTTCCTACAGAGTCCCTTTATCTTTTTTTAGTTGTTTTAGGGTTTGGTTTTCTTTTTGTCCTGATGAGCACTATGTATTACACACGAGATCAGCTTTCGTAGTCTTTGGGAACCGGGTTGTGGTTTTTCCTGCTGACATTTTCGCTTCTCTGTCTCTCAGATGGATGCTCCGTGTGTGTGTGTGTGTGTGTGTGTATATGTGTGTGTGCGCGCACACGCGTGCACACCCCTCCACCTTTTCCTTTGTTTCAGTGACCTGTGTTCGCTCTTTCTCATGTGGGGATGTTTGTGCTGCAGATAAAAAACAAAAATTTTTAAATACCACAAGATGGAAAAAAAAAACAAAAAAAAATTAAAAAAAAAAGATGGAATGTAATGTTTACATGAAAGCCACAGTTCTCATGATAAATCAGTCCAATGTCATTTCTACTTTGACTAGTATCCAAACCCCAAACCTCTTCACAGTTCACTTTTAAGATAATATTTGCTGAAGAAGACCAGTCACAGCCATTTCAGATAAAGAGGCAAAAAGACAAAACACAAAAAATTTAAAATGCAGGAAAAAAAAAAAAAAAAAACTTGGAAAAAAAAAGGAAAAAAAAGAAAAAAAAAAAAAAGCCCACGGGTCTTTCTAAGCCTTTCTATTCCCAACGGTGAGGTTTCTGTGATATCTTACACACTGCCAGTCTACTTCTCTGACTAATGGAAAATTCATGTGTAGCTCAATAAAGAGAATGTTTGTCTGTATTCTGAGTCTCCCCCTCGGGCTTCATTCTGACAGGAAAGCGAAGGGGGGACTTGACTGGGCCACAGACGCTGGGAGGCTGGTGCGTAGGGTTGTGAGTGCCGGGTTAAGGGCCCTTCATCCTGGACCTTCCCCACGCCTGTGCCAGTGTTGCCATCAAGGGGGAACCGCTGAGCACAGCCCCCTGGGAGCAGGGCGGGTAGAGGAATGGGCCACCCTGGCCCGCAGTGCCCCCGTCCCCCTGGCCCAGCACCCCTCACTGGAACGGCAGGCAATCCCGAGTCTCCTGCTGATACGCGGTCCTGTGCCCAGGGCCTCCACCACAGCGTAACAGGTGGTCCCAAGGAGGAGGCCAAACCGCCCCAGCCCTCTGCACCCAAAGGGTCATGCGCACTCACTCGGACACCTTAAAAAGCCTCCCCTGTTGCACCTGGATGCTGGCGGTCCCCAGCAGGCCACGCACACACGGGACGCCTGAGACCAGCACAGCCTGGCGCACGGAGTCAGTTCTCGACTCCCCTGGGTCGCTGCGTTTCTGCTGCAATTAAACTGCAAGTCAGTTGAGGCTGGGATCTGGAGGGAACACAGCTCAGCAAAATCCTTGCGTCAGGTGCTTGGATCACTTAGTAGGCAAGCAGTCAAGTGCTCCACCCAGGAGATGGCAGGGGCTGGGTGAGGTCAGTTAGGTGGAATCCTCCACACACCAGCAGCCCAGGAAGGCCTCTCCCTGGCACTGCCAGTGGCCTTTTAAATCTGGTGAGGATGGCGGGTAGGGGCTGATACTGCTGCAGAGATCGTGGAGTAATAAGAGGCTAGTCCCCTTCTGTTACAAAGAATGGATCCAGGAGCTCCTTAGCCAGGACAAGCCTGCTGGTGAACCAGCAAGGCCCAGCCCTCCCCCAGGGCTTTTCCCACCAGCTTCCCTCATCCCAACTTATCTGCAGAAGGAGGCGCACCATCTCAGTTGATGGGAACCCTGCACTCTCAGGACTTAACTTGAGGACACAGGTCTGGGAGGGGTTACAGTGAAAGGCTGAAGGATACCATGATTTCTACACGTGGCATCACCTGAATTTCTCAAAAAAGGAGCCATAGGGTAATAGGGTTCTTGCCCAATTTGCTTGTAAATTCTGTAGGTAAAAACAACAGACATTTCTTTGCCCTTACTTAAAATGGAATCCAGAAGCATTTTGCTAGCAAAGGGTGCAGGGTAAGACCAATTATTAGAACAAGACACGTGGGGGTGGAGCCTATGTGTCATGGTTTCCAGATGCTCCACAAGTGACTCTAACGTGCAGTCAGGTTCAGAACCACTCCTAAGAAAAAGAAGGGGTGAGCAGACGGGAGATGAAGGTGTCCAGAGGCAGGCAGGCCGAGTTGTCCCTTGACCTAGCTGGGCAGCAGGGCCAGGGCTCCTTGTGCATGCGAGACACTGCTCCACAGAGCCCTCAGCTTTACCAAGAGAGGACCACATCTGCTGGCCAAAGATCGAAGAGCACACGGTCTACCCAGCTCAAGTGGGAAGCCAGGTCCACGTGGCCACCTGCACACCCAGAATCCACAACAGAACTAAACTATCCACAAAGATCATGGATCTCTATGGTACATAAAAGCCTCAAAATCAGAGGGGGGAAAAACCAAACTGGGAACCCAAGATGTCAAAAGCGTCAAAAGAAAATGAAGGGAGTGAGGGAGACCACTTCCAGAAGAGCCCAGAGAGGGCAAGGGCACCTCCACCACCATTCAGAGCACCCAGACGCCCTCGGTTTACAAACCTGAACCAGCTGCCTGGCCTCCACAGTGGAGCATGCTGGAGAAGCTGGCACGGCCAAAGGGCTGGGGGCGGGGGGCCACCCCATGGAATTGAGGGGCTGGCCTAGTATCCTGCCCTTGCCTTTAGTCTGTCCCAGATATCCCCAAGAAGTGACAGAAGCCAAGAGACAGTAAGTGTGCAGAATCCTTTCCTATGCAGATGCAAAATCTAAGGGTGAATTCAGGACTTCTCTTTGGGGTCGTTTTAAAGGCACGTCTCTCCTGTGATCACTGTCTATTGTTGTATTCCACTGTCTCAGGACCCTCTAAAATTGACTCCAAAACATTCTCTTTTCACACATCTGAAACATAAGAACACACGGAATTGGTATCATCACACACACAGACACAATTACAAAGAAAAACCCACCAACCAAAACAGAACACACAAAATCAAAACATGATCTAATTTCTGCACTTCTGAAGAAAACTGCCTTAGCTCCAAGCCACACACAACACCACACTAGGACAGTTTGCTTTTTATTATTATTATTGTTGTTGTTTTACAGTAAAAACAAATAGCTATGCTCTCAGCAAAACAAATTTTAAAAGAAAAAAATCACAAATTTACTAACAGCATTTCAAGATAAGGCTTTTGAAAGATTTATTGAAATAAATTATCTCAGCCTAAACACGTACTCATCGCTCTATTTTCAGTTACTTCTCAACATCCTAAAAACTTTGTTATGTAAAATACATTTAACTTTGCCAATTTTAGGTAATACTGGATTCTTCCCAAAAGGACTACCATGAAACTATGCTTTCAAACATTAAAAAAAAAAAACACCTTAATCCAGTAGGACATAAAACTGAACTATGTAAGCTATGATTGCGTGTTTCAAACCCTTCAAGTGAAATTTGTCAAGGATTTGAAAAAGTTCGGATCTGGGTCTGCTCCAAGGCAGATGGAGGCAACACCTTACCTTTTAACCAACACAGTTATGAAAATGAAGGGCTCCAGGGAAGAAAGCTACAAAAGGTATCATTTATTTCTTCAATGAAGCCCTCCAAGAAGTACTCTCCCATCCCCAAAGACCAAACCCACAGCCTTTGGCATTGCCTAATTGACTTTACCAAGGAATTAAAACCACGAACCAAAGCTTGCTGCTTAACCCTGTCAGTGCTGACCTTCCCCGTGTCTGCGGGCAGGTGGGCAGGGGACAATGAAATAGAGAGAGGAGAGGATGGACACGCAGGGCGTACTCATAGATGGAGGAGCACCAGCATTAACGGAAGTAAAGCCAGCTCTGGAAAGGGGCTCGGAAAGTCCCGGATATCCGGGGACACAACTGTCACCTCCTCACACCACATCCCTGGGTTTTCCCTTGCTCTGCTCCAGGTATCAAACTAAACACGGTTTTTCCATGATGCCCCGCCGGCCCAGGGGTCCAGAAGCCCATAGCTCTGGCCTCACTCTGTGACATTCGCAATGCCTCCTCACTAGGAACAGCAGCTGGACCACAGAAATTATCCAGTGGTGTGGAGTCAGGCTCTGGCTGTCCGTCTCCACGCTGCTTTGTATGGATGCCCCTGCCTCCAACCTCCATCTGCTGCACACACACTTCCTGCCACGTTTGGAGCTAAAAACACTGGCATCTGTTATGACTTCTGCATAAGGCAGTCATGGACGCTGCCTGCTTCAGGTCTTTGGTTGTCCACTTCCTCTTGATCCTCCCCACCCCTCCAAAGTCCAGTCAATGCAGAAGGGATCATGCCTAGAGTTAAAATGTGCAGTGTTTCTAAGGGAAGAGAAATGTCACATAGAAAGTATTACAAAAAAGGATTAAATCTGTCAGCTGTCCAAACACTATTAAGACCACATGCTTTATACAGCGGTGATGCAGTCAAGCCCGCTTCTTCACACAGCGGGCACAACTGGGGACAGGCCTCTTCAGCAGGCCCGGCACATGGCTCGGGCGGAGGCAGCCGAGGAAGGCAAGGAAGCGCTAGGAGGTCTGCTGCTTCTGAAGTCTCCGCTCGGCCGCAGCGGCCAGCATCCTTCGACGCAGGGTCACAGGGTCAGAGGTCGTCCCTTCTGAGGGGAGGCAGCTCTCTGAGGCTGAGTCATCTTCAGAACTTCTGTTCAAGAAACGCCTACCAAAAACCAAAGGTGCAAGTGAGGGACCGGGGGAGCACTGGAAAGCAGGCACACAGAAACACACAACGTGCTTCCGTAATTCCCCCTTCCCCGGCACGGCCACGAAGCTGTCACTCAGCACCACCCCGTAAACAAGACACCCCGCCCTGAACAGAAGGGTGGAAGGTCTCTGCGGCGGAGGCGCTCAGCCTCTCCCTCTCCTCTGCCCCCACCAACGCCCCCCGAACACACACAGTGTGAAGTCCCTACTCACCAGGCTGGCGCTGGGCACCAAACCCACCCACGGGAACAACACACCAGCCCTGTCACCAAATGTTTAACTGCCGAGTGCCTGCCAAGTCAAGAGAACCTGCTCCCTCTGGCTGCCCCCACCCGGGGCTGGGGCCTGCAGGGATGTAGCTATGCTCCGAGGCTGGCCGTGCACAGTGGCCAGGACGGAGGACTTGGGAGCTGGGCACCAGGCCAGCATGAGGCCCTCGAGGCCTTGGTTTCTTCAGCTTTAAGTCTGTTTAACAGGGATAATTGCCGTGCTCCCTCTTAGAGTTAAGAGAATGAGAAAGTCGCTAACATAAAGGGTCTAGAACACGCTGGCACAGAAGTGCTAACCACGGGAGTGTGGGTGAAAGTGCCCACAGGGGACGCTGGCAGCGCTGGCCAGAGGTTATTGGGTGGCCCAGTATTAGCAGATCCTCCGGCTTTTCAACAGAGGTTTGACATTGGAAACTGTAGGTGACAGGAGCTAGTTCTGCAACACTGGCACCTACGGCCAGGGCCTTCAGGCCCCGGGACTGGATGGGAGGGGCCCGCAACGGCACTGCGGGCCCGCTCACCTCCGCGCCTGCTGCAGGAGGTCATCCTTGCGTTGCACCAGCATGCGCTGCCTCTCGTCCGCGGACTTGGAGAAGCGGCTGCCTCGGGCCTCAAAGTCCTCCCCCTCACTGGGCTCCATCTCCAGCTCGCCGAAGTCCAGCGCCTCCTCCAGCCGAGGACTGAGGTCCAGCGGCACCCGCTCCGTCTGGACACAAGGAAGCAAGGGGTTGCCATGAGCAGTCCAGTTCCCCACCTGACCAGAGCCCCTCGTGATGCTCTTCTAGACTCCAAAGGAGACAGGCTGCCAGGCAGGGACCAACAAACACATGCCAGCAGACATGGGTTTGTGATGGGCAGGGCCTGACTCAACACGGCACGTTCAACATTGGGGAGTAGTGAAGGATTACCATACGGAAAACACAAGCACCTCGAAACTGTACTCTCGGAAGACACACAAGTTAACTACTAATTTGCATTCTGGGAATTCTCTGTTCACCACTACTTATGGCTCTAAAATTTCAACAAGTCTTACCACATGTACTGCACAAATTTTATACCCTTATTTGACTCTGAGAACAGCTAGGCAGATAAGAAGGGTAAATTCTTAGTATCTTTTTTAAAACAGACATGAGATACTGTGCTTGAGTCACAGGATGTAATAATGGGGCTCTCTCCATTACAGCTGCAACTGTGAAGGCCAAGGCCCTCCACAGGCTCGGTTAGGGGCCATCTATGTTGCTCGTGCTTCCAGACCCAGGCTGGCCAGCACCAGCCCAAGGTGAAGACAGAGTCGAGGAGCAAGTGGCTGAGAAGCCTATTTTTAAGAGTTTCTGGTGGGAGCGCTTCTCCAGCTTCTCAGATGAGCAAGGAAGGAACGTCAAGAGAATCCTGGGGCCTGAGTTACATGCCCTAGACATTGGGGGACAAGGGGGCCGGTGACGACTCACACACCTGAGAGACCGAACAGGAAGAAACCGGCTTGTAGCAGATTTTAAAAAGGCTCTGATGGGAACAACTTCAAGGTCCGCCAACTCTAAGGCTCTGCTGTGTGTGCTCTCGGGAGGAGACGTGGGTCCTACGGGAGGATCCAGCCCCAGGCTGCTGAAAGACTGCCCAAGAGGACCGCTGGAAGGGGTGAGGGGGCCCCATGAGGGAAGGGCTGGCTGTTGAAAGACAGTCCAAGTTCAAAGGAAGAATACTCAAGGTTTCTGGTGCTAGACAGGACAGAAAGATCTCTAAAATAACAGCTGTAACACACACACACACACACACGCGCGCGCGCGCACACACACACACACCCACCCTGGGGTCACATGGCCCATCCTAACCCTCTCTTCCTTCTGAGTCTGATCCTAGAGGAGTTGGGAAGAAGAGCCGATGAGTGGAGGTGGAGGCAAAGATGGAAGGAAGGTCATGAACCCCACCCTCAGGCCCCCACAGGCCTCCAAGCCTGATCCATGCAGGCCTGAGCTTGGGCAGAGGGAAGGCCTCAAATTAATGGGCAGAGCTGATCTGCTGACTGGGCTAAATCGAGGTGTTTATTAAATGACTGTCTGTTTTCCAAGAACTTATTATTTCCTGAGAACAGCCAAAAGTGTTATATAGCAAGCTTCTTTGTGAAGCAAGTACTTTAATTTCACTACATTAAAAAAAAAAAAGTCAGACACCTTCAGGCTCACTCTGAAAAAAACGTTGGGAAATCAAGACAGAAATTGAATGTGCTGTACCCACAAGGCAACCCAGTAAGCCCAGCATCTGAATCAGAGCTAAGCCAGCTACAAAAACCGGAAAGGCAAAGATCCTCTACTTCAGAAGCCAGACACTATTTCACAAATACTGCACAACCCAGCTACAGATTCGGATATGAACACTTTAACTCAGCAACAGATCTGAAGAAGTCTTAGGAGCTTTTAGTGTTTCCTGTTTGTATGGAAAGACACGTGAGGTGAAAGCAGCTGCTTCCAAAGAGCCCTGACTCCCACTGGAGGGAAGGCGGTGCCGTCCTCGGACCCCTTCCCTGTGTGGGGAGCCCCACACATCTCACACACATAAGGAAATGCAAAGACAGGGTTGCTTGGGGGGGTTTCAGTCCCTTAAGAAAGTTTCCAGCCAAGTACAGTCATCTTTAAGCAAATGGGAATTATAGAAAAAGAATGTGAACTGGCACCCCCAGGCTGTGGGGTGAAGAGCTCGGAGTGGAGGCACCTCTGTCCTGCACAGCGGACAAGGGAGCTGTTTTCAGTTGGGGGCACTCACCTCAGGTCACCCAGAGCGGTTATCTAGACAGATTTGGTTCCCAAGATAACCATGCTTCCCCCCACCCCGGGGGTCTCCTGTTTGTGAAATGTGTGGAAGTTCCTGCAAATGCTGAGCTCAACAAGAGAGGTGTAGGGGAGAATAACTTGATGACCTCGGCTCTGGAGAGTGGGGCTCGCATG
>SJXQ01002052.1:68006-107806 GCA_006408695.1 Aepyceros melampus | reverse complement strand
GGCTCGCATGGCCACCCCGAGTCCTGGGCCCAGCCCCTCCACACCCTTCCTAGTGCTACACTCAAGTTCACGGTGGCAGGCCCGGCCAGGAGAGCATGGCCCCTTTCTCCTCCAGGTCCTGAGTACAGTCCCCAGGGAGTGGGCTGCCAGCCACACCCGGATACAGTGAGGTATTAGCCTCACATGCTGAGACAGGACTGGCATACGGCCTGCTCACTACTCGAGTGCTGTCACACCAACATCAGGGGCGGACGAAGCCCACCGCCAGGCGCCCCACCCCGTTCCTCCACACTCTCTAGGGCACAGGCCTTACCTGAACAGAAGCTTCTCCGTCCTCCTGCTCGCCGTTTGGCCTTTCCACGGGGCTGTTCAATGCGGGCCTGATGCTCTCTGACCGCTGAAAGAGACACAGCAGCACAGACAATGCAGAGCCGCTCTGAACTCAAGGAACAGGTACGGGGGGTCTGGGGTGGTGGGGAGGAGCTACAGCCCCAACAGGCTGAGTTCAACCAATCCCCGGCATCCAGGACACGAGAACGCTGGATTCATGACCTGACAAAGGAGTCCGAGGCCTAAGTCCGAGAGTCATCAATGTTTAATTTCCCTTTCAGTAATAATAACTGCACAACAGCAGAAAACGCAACGGTAGGACAGGCAGGACACTGGAAACGCCCCGACACGGTCGCCTCATCCCCCTCAACGTCCCATCAACTAGACGCCGCTGTCCCCACGCTCAGCCAGGCCGAGACCCGACACAGTCGTCTCACCCCCTCAACGTCCCATCAACTAGACGCCGCTGTCCCCACGCTCAGCCAGGCCGAGACCCTGGCCGACAACGGCAGACACCTCGGGACCCTGCCCTCGTCCCTGCAGGTCTGTCCCCTTGGTGCCGGCTGGCTGGTTTCTGTATTTCATCGCCCAAGGACTCGCTCTGGCTGTGTGAGGGATCTCCACGCTCCACAGAGGGGGCCCTCTGCCGACAACTGATGGGAACTGGTGTATGAACACCCCGGCTCCTCTTCCCTCAGGAGGCACATGAATTCTACACTGGATCTCAGCAGCCTCCAGTGGCCTCGAGCTCTAGACACCCCCGAAGCTGACCTGCTGGACAAGTCCTTAACCCACCTCACAGTCCCACCTGCTGCCTGTGTTTCCTAGACTCCTTCCCATGGTTCCCAGAAAATGTCAGTCATTCAGTCATGTCCAACTTTATGATCCCATGGACTACAGTCCGCCAGGCTCCTATGTCTATGGGATTCTCCAGGCAAGAATACTGGAGTGGGTAGCCATTGCCTTCTCCAGGGGATCTTCCCAATCCAGGGACTGAACCCAGGTCTCCTGCATTGCAGGCAGATTCTTTACCACCTGAGCCTCCAGGGAAGTACTGCACGGTTCCCAGAACACTTCTCAGATTAACTACTGGCATCCAAATCCTTCCCAGCGTCTGCTCCCAGAGCAACAGCCAGTTCCTACAGGTAAGGAACACAGAGGCACCTCTAATGCCTCAACCCCTTCGACTGCCAATTCCAGGCTTATTCCCTCTTCAAAGCTTCTCACATTTTAGGATTTTCACTAACAGATCTCCATGTTTTGGCGTATCAAAACTGAGTAATTTCTTGGTATTTGCTAGCCTGCATGTGGCTCAGTCACTTAGCCTGTCTGACTCTTCGTGACCCCATGGACTGTAGGCCACCAGGCTCCTTTGGCCACGGGAGTCTCCAGGCAAGAATACTGGAGTGGGTTGCTGTTTCCTCCTCCAGGGGATCTTCCTGACCCAGGGATCCAACACACATCTCCTGCATTAGCAGGTGGATTCTTTACCACTGAGCCACTTGGGAAGCTCTTATGATACTCGAATTACATATTCATTCCTTGGTCCTGCCAGAAAAGCTTGTCAACACTTCTTGTACCCATCAAAGAGGTTTTATGATGGGCCAGCAGACAGGACCTTTTTTAAAAAAGTCAAAAATACAAGCCTCGCACAGAGAGGAACTATACCTAGTGGAAAGCCACCCTGATGTGCAAAGCCAGCTGAGGCTGCTATCTCCCACGGCCAGGGTTGGCAAACTGCAGCAGCCTATAGGACAAGTTACTCCAATGGTTTCTGTAAATAAAGTTTTACTGGAACATGGTCATGTACATTCATTTCCATATTGTCCACAGCTACTTCAGCACTGCAGCACGGAATTAAGAAGTTACAACAGTTAATGCATGGCTGGCAAGGCCTAAAATACTTCAATCTGCTAGAAAAAGACTGCCAATCCTTGTCGAAAAGTGAACTGATACTATGACCTCCTGGGCTGGTGAGGGCAAACTGGCTTGGGGTGTACATCTGCATAAAAAATCAGCCAAATATTTGTGTCCTTGTCTTCAGCCAAGCCTCCTGGATGAGTCTATTCTCAATCATAATTTGGAAAGTTAGGGAATTCACAGAAACCCTTCATCAAGTCATAAATGATACTCAGCTGTTAAGTAACTAAAAAGTTAGTTTAGAAGATTAAACCTTGGTGAGGACAGAATTCACTTGCCATGCCTGAACCCTCAGTTTACCTGTGTGGGAAAAGGAACTTGAATCCGTCCTTCCAGAATGTTGTCTGTGGTTATTTCAACCGAGCGTGTCAGCTGGAGGTCTTGTAGTACCAGGTGGTATGGCACCTGGGGAAACATCTCTTGAATCTATGAGCCTGCAGGGATACAAAGAGGCCACGGAAGCGGTCACTCTCGACAGTCACTCCCTGAGGCCACGGGGTGAGGCAGGCTCTGGACACTGAACTCGGTGACCTGCCGTGAAAACACAAGGATGGGGGCCACTGCCATGCCGCAGATCACCGTCACACTTAGGACTTCTCCAGAAGGCCAAATAGAAAACTTGGTGACGGCATCAACTCCAAATAAAAAAAGCACAGAAATATGCCCCTGAGGCAGACTGAGTTAGAATATTCTAGCTTTAAAAAGTATTCATTTTATCCAATCCTGGGTTTTGGCACCAAAAAAAAAAAAAAAGCTCAGTAACAGGCATACAAACATATTCTCCTCAAAGTTATATATTCCTAGAAGGAACAATAGATGAAATTCAAATGTGTTATGTGAAAAATGTTCCACTCAAGACGCTGTGCACTGTAAAACGGGGACAGTGTTGGTTACTCAGTCGTGTCTGACTCTGCAACCCCACAGACTCTAGCCTGTCAGGCTCCTCTTTTCCTGGGATTCTCCAGGCAAGAATACTGGAATGGGTTGCCATTCCCTTCTCCAGGGGAATCTTCCCAACCCAGGGATCGAACCTGGGTCTCCCACATTGCAGGCAGATTCTTTACAGTTTAAGGATTCCATTTATATGACATTCCAGAATAAGCAAAATTATAAGGGTAGAAAACTTATAGGTGGTTCTGAGAGGCTGGGGGTGGAAGCAGAAGTGATTACAAAGGGGCACAATGGAATCTGAGGGGAGGGGGAATGGAGTTGCCCTGTATTTTGATTATGGTGCTGGTTACACTACTGAATGGGTCTGATAAAACTCATAGAGATGGTTACTAAAAACTCTGAACTTACTGTACGTAAGTTACACTTTGGCCAGCGGGGGCAGCGGCGGGGGTTGGGTACAGTGCGGGTAAGATTCTCAAGAATGTAACTACTAATACTGCTCCAGAGCTGAAGTTCTCAAACTGTGCTCTAGAAACATCACAGAGGCCGTCAGGGCTCTGGTGGTCACATGTACAGAGGGGAGCAGGCAGAGATCTCGCACGCCACCACCTGTACTTTCATTTGAGCAGCTCCAGATTTTTTTCTCATGCATGTGTATTTATTTTACAAATACTTATATTCAGGGTTTTATATGTGGAAAAAGTCCCAATGATCAAAAGAAAAAGTGAGGAGGAAAAATAGAACTGCTTCGGAGGCACAGGAAAGTCTACTGTTGGGAGAGGACCATGTTGTCCTAACTGTAGAAAGAGGGAGAATGTGTCTCAACGTCAGACCGAGAGAGGAGAGACCAGGGTGAAACCTGCTTAAAGCTCTGCTTGGGTCACTGTTGGGGCAGAGAGGGCAAGACACGTGTCTAGCACAGAAGGACCTGGCGCTCTGCTGTCCTAGGATCCCTATATTGTTTCTATGAACATGAGTTGATAATCTTTCAAAACCCAGGTCAAATCAAAGCTAACTGGGCAACAGTCCACCACAACCTGGATAATCAAATAACATTCTTCTTTATTCATAAAGAGCTCCCCCTTCGTTTCCCAAATAAAGTCAGTCCAAAGCATTTCTCCCAGGAAATGCAGCAAACTACATATTAGATCTTTATAAAAAATATATTGTGCCAGTAAATTAGTTGTGCTAAAAATAGACTATTCCAATCCTCTGTGGATGGGGAGGAAGAACATGGGACCTGTCTGTTTAGAATTCTAAACGCATCAACTCCAAGGTAATTCTCATTTCTGGGAGGTTTATGCGCCCATGGATTCTGACTTTTTTAAGGGGGCAGGTGAGGTGATCAGCCTGAAGAGCTTGAACATCTGACTGAGCCTGAAGTACCCACACAGAGCACCAGGGCGGTCACATTCCCAGGCCGTCTGCTCTCACGATGTTACTCTCTTGCTCACTCTCTCCGCTGATGACCCGGCTGAGTGCTTCACTGAGGCAGCAGAAGCCAGCAGGAAGCCTGGTCTTTTTTTTTAATGGTCAAAATCATATACAATCACCCATCTTAACCATTTTTAGGTGTACAGCGTGTTAACTACACACACGCTGCCGTGTGAGACATCCCCAGAATACCTCTATCCTGGCAAAACCACAGCTCTAACATCCACTGAAGGGCAACTCCCCACTGCCCCTTCCCCAGGAAGCCCTTCTACGTCCTGTTTCTAAGAGTCTGAGTAATTTAGATACCTCATGTGAGTGGAATCACGCAGTATTTGTCTTTTTTTGTAACTAGCTGATTTCACTTGGCACAATATCCTCAAAGTTTTTTGGCTGGCGGAATCATACTCCCATTGCATCCTATTGTGACCATTTTCATAATCCATTCACCTCTTATGGACACGTAGGTTGCCTAAATGGTTACCTAAATGGTTACTATGAGCCATGCCTTTTTAAAAAAAACTGTATCTCAAAATGACATGCCTGCAGCCATGTCCATCCCCACCCCACCCCCCAACCAAGGTGAATGAATGCCTCTCTCCTGGCTCTGGCGCCCAGCCCATCCTCCACCTCAAGAACTGTGCCTTCAGTTAACTCTGTTCTGTACCATCAAACTCTCCCACTCTAGTGATCATTCCTATTTGCATACCATGCATGCTTTAGGATCTTTTTAAAAAAGACTCTTGGGTACAGAAAAGAACTAAGAGCAGGATCTCAGAGATATCTGTACACCCATATTCATAGTCCCATTACTCACGATAGCTAAAGCATGGAAGCAACTCAAGTGTCCACTGACAGAGGAATGGATAAGCCAAATGTGGTCTGTCCATACAAGTGGATATTTATTCAGCCTTAAGAAGGAAGGAAACTGACACATGCTACATCACAGCTGAACCTTGAGAACATAAAGCTTAGTAAAATAAGCCAGTCACCACAAAAATTTATGATTCTGCTTAAATGAGGTCCCTAAAGTCAAATTCATAGAGAAAGAAAGGAGAATGGTGGTTGCCAGGGGCTAGGAAGGAGAGAACGGGGAGTTCCTGCTTATTGGGTTAGCGTTTCAGTTTTGCAAGATGAAGAGTCCTGGAAATGGATGGTGGTGAGCGCTGCATCAAACATGAATATGCTTAACACCACAGAACTGCACACTTAAAGGTGGTTAAGTGTATGGTATGTGACTCACTGGAAAAGACTGATGCTGGGAAAGATTCAGGGCAGGAGGAGAAGGGGGCAACAGAGGATGAGACGGTTGGGTGGCATCACCGACTCAATAGACATGAGTTTGAGCAAACTCCAGGAGACAGTGAAGAACAGGGAGGCCTGGTGTGCTGCGGTTCATGGGGTTGCAGAGAATCAGACATGACCGAGCAGCTGAACAACAAACGATAAAAAATAAGAAAAAAAAAAAAAAGATGACCTGTCGGGAAAAGAAAAAGAATCCATACTTAGCACTTGCTTCTATGCGTATGTAAACGTGGCGAGAGAACACAACGCAGAAAAACTGATCAAAATTGTTATTCCGTGAAAGGAGGGAGTCTGGGCAGATGGAGGCAAGGACGGGAGTGTGACTTCACCAGATACTCTCTATAGGTTTTGGTTTTGATTTTGGGGGTGTTTTTGGTCATGGCTCAAAGCATGGGGGATCTTATTTCACTGACCAGGGATGGAACCTATGCCCCTGCAGTGGAAGTGGGAGCACGGAGTCAACCACTGAACCACCAGGGAAATTCCCTACAGGTTCTGAAATTTGTGGATCAATGGCCTGCTCAAAAATCTTAAAGAAAAAAAAAAAATCAACCAAAAGTCCTCTGATGGCACACCCCTATTAAGCTACCACCTTACTTCTTTGTACCATCTTGTAATACACTGCCAGCTACTGAGTGTCTTCAGCTCCCACTCATTTTCCAATCCAACAATCTAGAATTCAACCCCTTAAGCCATGGAAACTGCTTGTTCCTCTCCAGCTGATAACCACCTCCACTCTGCCACACTCAAGATGCACCTCTGACTTCATCTGCTAAGAATTACCACACGCCTGACCTGCCTCTTCTGCTGGGGTTTCCTTCCTTCTCAATCACCACCACGCCTCCTCTCTCTCTGCCAGACCTCAGCCCTGAGCTCTCTTCCCTTCGTGGCCACCTTCTTTCCCCTGAAGAGATCCATTCCCCTACGACTTAAAGGTCCCAAATGTCTCTCTCCAGCTGGACCTTTCTTGAGGTCCGCAACTGTCTACATGACATCTCTACTTGGCTGACTCACAGACACCCCAAAGTCCCCAGTCAAACAGAAGGCCGAGGTCCTGTCTATCTGCTCCTCCCTCAGCCCTGCCCATCTCAATACCTGGTATAACTGTCTGCTCAGTTGCTTAACTGAAAACCAACACTGCCCCCGCCCCACTACCCTACATCTAAACCAAAGGCACTGTCAAGACCTATCATTTTCAAAAAGCCTTCAATCTGCCATTTCTTTTCATCTTAATTTCCAACACTCTGGTCCAAGCCACCATCCTTTTTTGCCTGAACTATTGCAACAGCCTCCTCACTGGTCTTACTG
Source organism: Aepyceros melampus (assembly GCA_006408695.1). Taxonomy (NCBI): domain Eukaryota; kingdom Metazoa; phylum Chordata; class Mammalia; order Artiodactyla; family Bovidae; genus Aepyceros; species Aepyceros melampus. Next base: position 100,621 of record SJXQ01002052.1, on the reverse strand, counting down.
GTTCCATTTCTGCCCCATAAATGTCATTCTCTTAGACGTAAATTATTTTCTGCTAACAGTCCTGTCAGTCACAGTCACCTGGGGGAGGAAAAAAAAAAGCCCCGAATGGCCCACTAACACTTTCATTACAGAATCCAAACTGGACTGTGGCCTACACATCCCCACATGACCTGCTCTGCAACCTTGATTATGTCACAGTCTTGGTTTCGACTTATACGTTCCAACCACAATCACTTCCCTTAGTTTCCAGAACATTCTCACCTCATGGCCATCGCACCTACTGTTTCCACTGCCTCCTTTTCACCCTTCCTGTGTCAGCTTAAATATCACCTCTTGAGTCTTCTCTGAATGTCTCTTCTAGAACAGTCTATGCTCACCACACATTACCTGCCCTGCAGCCTGCAAAGCCCTCACCCCCATTGGCAATGACCTCGTCTGTCTGTGTTTACAGTTGGTCTCCCTCTCTCCCCACAATGAAGAAGTCACACTTCTTGAGAGCAGGACCCTTGTCCACTGTCAACCCCTGTTGATACTCCAGGTGGGATGCAATTTGTTGACACAGCACAGAGCCCATCTTGGGAACAAATGCTTGGGAACATTTGCGAATAAATACACTAAGATAAGTTAATGGACACACAAATGAACCAATGACTTTCTAAAGTACTGGCCAGGCCTGCCCATGTCAACCAGAAGGCCCTATTCGGGCAGGAATAACACAGTTTACATTTTTAAGACTCTTGCATTTATCATCATAATGAACACTACATTTCAACAGTGGTGAATCAGTGATGATCAGATGACAAAGCTTTAGAAAATACACAGAATCTTGAAGTATTTGGACAATATCCTTGAATGAGCCAGAGGCATGCCTCAACATCTCACAGTGTATGTGTTTGTGTATATAAACACACACACTTATGTCCACAGCCGTATATGCACGTATAAGGGTGTGTGTGAATGTATACTCGGTTATTTATTTTGGGAAGGGAGGAGATGGAGTCAAAATAACACATTTGGTAGGCCTACTACAATTTTTAACAAAAATCACATTCACTAAAGTCAGTAACTCCCCACATACTTGTGGTGAAAATTAAGAGGCATCCTAAGACCAGTGAAGATCACAAGAGTGCCCCTGGCAGTGCTCGGAAAAGGTCGCATCATCTGCCACGTCAGGAAAACGAAGGCTCGCTTCCAGACCAGTTTCAATTTTTTTTTCTTGGTACTTATTTAAATTGTGTTTTAAAGTTTTTACGTTATGTTAGTTTCTGCCATACAGCCATGCACATCAGCCACAGTTATACATACACCCTCCTCTCCTAGCCTCCTTCCGCTCCTCCCGTCCCACCCCGCCGGGTCGTCACGGAGCGCCGCACTGGGCTCCCCAAGCCACACAGTAACTTCTCAGCAGCTCTCCACCTTGCACCTCAGTGTACACGTGGCTGACGCTGCATTCCCCTTTCGTCCCACTCTCCCCCTCGACATCTGTGTCTCCATTCCTTCCCTGCAAGTCAGTCAGTTTCAATTTTAGAACACAGGAATTCAGTGGTCCTGATGAATAAGATGCCCCTGAAAACCCTGTCATTTTGCCAGAGCAAAGTGAGACCAGCCGGGTCACGCACACGGCAATGCCCTCCAGCTACTCCTTCCCTCCTGATTAATAAGCTCCTTCTAAAAGCAGCGAGTGCTCCTTACCATTGCATTGAGCTGGGAGTTGCTTGCCTGTGTAATGCCTAGAATGTTGGTGGTATGCATCACTTCGACTGAGAAACTCGGCAGCCAACTCGCGATCCGGGACCCTGAAACAAACAAGAATCCAGCGCAGGTTTGAGAGGCCTCCCTCCTCACGTTAGCTACCACGCGAGTGTCACTACTAGCCGGGGCTTCCTTTACACCAGGCCTCTGACCAAGTGTCAATTCTCACTAAAACCCCACCTGGGTCTATTATTATTATTCCTATTTTACTCTTCTCAGGGATCTGACTCCAGTGCTCCTGTTGGTCCCCAAGGCACTCAGAAGTGAGGTGACTTGTCCAAGATCCAGCATCTAGTTGCGGTGGCCAGGCCCTGAAGCCACACAGGTTCCAGGGCACTTCCCCGCCGGGCTTGCCCTCGCCCCAGTGGCCCTGGACCCGCACAACACGCCGTCCCTCCCACAGCCCGCACTGTCAGGAAGGTGCTCAGGGCTGCAAAGCTGCTATAGGAGCTGACCTTTCACTCTTCTCTTCACACTACTCATAAACACTACTCATCGGGGGATATCATTTTCATGAAGTAGTTTCTACTTAATAATCTGGTTTAAAGACTTTATTTTTCTCAGTCAAAATGCTTCTCCAACAGCACCACAACACAGGCTGTTGGGCTAAGGGTACCAAGAAGTCTGCTGCTGCTGTCATAGCCCTAAGGAAGGGGATCCTAAGCTATAAGATCACGGGTGTCAGCACTAAAACAGCCCCATATCAAGCCACACATTGAAGAAGGATTTCCCTCTCCTTCACAAAGGAGCACTGAGGCCAGCAATGTAAAACAAGCTCAAGGGCCACTCAAAAGTCTTGCCTGGACAGCTTGTGCCCAAGAAAAAGCTGGATACCTATTTCATGTACTTCCTAAGGAGAAACAGAGATGCCTTTATCAATTTGGACTAGGTTTTCGTAATAATTCATAAAAAATAGCTTACATAGCCAGAACCCATGTCCAAGATCCGCTTGTCTATTTCAGAAGTCTGACGAGGAAGAGGCCTTAATTAGCAGCCACAAAGCAGCCCCTCTACACCTGCTTGGCCAGCCAGGCGGTCACCATCCCCTCTTCTCAGAGATGGACTCCGCTCCTCTGGTTCTTCCTATCAGGGATTCCAGTGTGTTGCCACTGCTGCTGTGCCCCACCCTTGGAAACTCAAATCAGAGACGGGAAGAGCAATCCTTCTAAATAAATAGTCTAGGGATACCTACTTTAAAGTAGGAAATATGAACTCAGCATTTAGTGGTATTGAAATTGATGAAAATCAGCAATGGGCCAATGTAATGTGAATTAAGGGATGATAAACCAGGTCCTGATATGGTGCCCATGATCTTAGAATTTTAAGTGTGGTTTTATCATGAATACAACTCTTTCCAACATTCTGGAAGGCTGAACATTCATATCTCATGGACAAAGCAAGAGGCTTCCAGCTCTGATTCTCCTCCTAGTACTCACTGGCATGACTATTTAGTGACCCTTCATTATATGCTTAAGTATTATACCAATGTAATAAATTATTAGCAATGGTTAACTATTAAAGTGATTAAGCTCGCTCCTGCAGGCATGGCTGATTCAACTGTAACTACTTCCACCTCCCTGCACCCCCTCCCTCCCCCAATTCACATAGAATCTAGCAAAGTGCCTGGTATAGACTAACTCCTCAGTGTTATCCATACTTACCGAACATTGTCAATCCAAACTGAAATATATTATTAAACTAGCCTGTACAGGACAAGTTATAATGAAAACAGTGTCCCCTAAGAGGAGAACACTCTGCGGGGGGCTTTTAGAGATTGAAACCAACTAACCGTCGAAGTGGAAGAAGTGATTGTGCTGGTTTAAGCGAGGTCTGCCTTCGGCTGCCGCCACAGGAACCAAATTCTCATCCAGGTTCTCTCCTGGATGGTCTTCCCGGACACGATTATTGTCAGCAATGTAAGAGACATCCTGCATGTGGGGCAGGAGGTGTCTTGTTCTAGCCAGGAACGAAGACAGGAGCTACCAAAAAGTCCAAAATAAGATAATCTTAGCATATTTTGTGAGAATTCACCAGAAGTACTCTGAATGTATCAGTGAGTTGTAATGTTACTTTCTATTCACCATTAGCAAGATTTAAACGTTGAGAAACACTTGATGACATTACTTCTCGCCCTGCTTCACCCTAATGTACTTCTGGTGTATCCTGCTCTGAATATCAATTCGTTAACATACACAGTCATCTACAAGTTTGAAGGCATGATGACCCTTTTTCAGTAAGACTTCCTCATACAGCTCACCATTTTCCTCTCCAGCTCAATTTGACTAACTTCCAATGCAACACCCTTGCCTCTCATGTTCTCTCATTCTACTTTAGCTACCCACTAACATGGTCATAATCTTGGCCTTCTCATCAAAATCGTGACTTCAAAGCTCTTATTCTCTAGCTTACTATCTCTCTGCCAGAAGAGTGTATGACAGTAATGTTCCAGAATAATGAATGTGGAAATTCAACTCTATTACATTTTGAAATAATAAAGTACCTATAATTACTGTTTGTGATCATGTAACTATTAGCCAAATAAATGATATTTTAAAAAGTTCACGTCCCTTTAATCAACACCCTTAAATCACACTTCTAGTTACACCAGCCTTGTGTGGGACTCCAAAAGTATGTAAAATCCTTGCCTTCCAATAATGCTACAGGTGACACACTTTTCATAAGCAAATCTAATTTTACTTCATACTTCCAGCTCAAATGGATCAGTGACCTAAATGTAAGGGATAAAACCTTGAAACTATTAGAAAAAAAACTATCATGAACTCAGATTTGGCAATGGATTCTTAGATCTGACACTCAAAATATGAGCTACAGAAGAAAGAATGGGTAAATTGGATTTCATTAGAAATTTGAAAGGTATACATCAGAGGATATTATCAAGTGAGAAGACAAGCTACCAAATGGGAGAAAATATTTGCAAACATACATCTGATAAGGGTTTAGTATCCAGAATACATAAAGAACTCTTACAACTCATCAACAGAAAGAAAAACAACCCAAATAAAATAGGATAATCTGACTTCAACAGACATTCTCCAAAGAGAATGCACAAATGCACCAACAAGCATGTGAAACAATGATCAGCATCACTAGTTAATAAAGAAATGAAATGCAAATCAAACCACAATGAGAAACCACTTCACAACCTTTAAGATGGCTATTATCTAATGTAAAATGTAAACAGGTATACTAGCTATAGAAAACAGGACGACAGTTCCTCAAAAACACAGGATTATCACATGATCCAGCAACTCCACCTCTGGGTATATACCCTAAAGAACTGAAAGCAGGGTCTTGAAAAGAAATGTGGACCCCCATGCTCGCAGCAGCATTATTCATGATAGTCTGAGAAGGCAGAAACCACCTAAATGTCTGTTGACAGATGAATGGAGAAACATAATGTGATACACACACACAACAGAATATTGTTCAGCTTTAGAAAGGCAGGAAATTCTGACACGTTACATCATGGATGAACCTTGAAGACATTCAGTTCAGTTGTTCAGTTGTGTCCGACTCTTTGCGACCCCATGAATCGCAGCACGCCAGGCCTCCCTGTTCATCACCAACTCCCAGAGTCCACCCAAACTCATGTGCATCGAGTCAGTGATGCCATCCAGTCATCTCATTCTCTGTCGTCCCCTTCTCCTCCTGCCCCCAATCCCTCCCAGCATCAGGGTCTTTTCCAATGAGCCAACTCTTCGCATGAGGTGGCCAAAGTATTCTAGTTTCAGCTTTAGCATCATTCCTTCCAATGAACACCTAGGACTGATCTCCTTTACAATGGACTGGCTGGATCTCCTTGCAGTCCAAGGGACTCTCAAGAGTCTTCTCCAACACCACAGTTCAGAAGCATCAATTCTTCGGCACTCAGCTTTCTTCACAGTCCAGCTCTCACATCCATACATGACCACTGGAAAAACCATAGCCTTGACTAGATGGACTTTGTTGGCAAAGTAATGTCTCTGCTTTTCAATATGCTCTCTAGGTTGCTCATAACTTTCCTTCCAAGGAGTAAGCGTCTTTTAATTTCATGGCTGCTGTTACCATCTGCAGTGATTTTGGAGCCCCCAAAATAAAGTCTGACCCTGTTTCTACTGTTTCCCCATCTATTTCCCATGAAGTGATGGGACCAGCTGCTATGATCTTAGTTTTCTGAATGTTGAGCTTTAAGCCAACTTTTTCACTCTCCTCTTTCACTTTCATCAAGAAGCTTTTTAGTTCCTCTTCACTTTCTGCCATTACGCTAAGTGAAAAAAGCCAGACATAAAAGGACAAATATTGTATGATGTGCTATTGTGTGATAGCTGACAGAAAATAGAAAGGTAGTTGCCAAGGACTGAGGAGTAGGGGAGACAATGGAGTTATTGTTTAATGGGTATAGAGTTTCAGTCTGGGAAGATGAAAATGTTCTGGAGATGGATGGTGGTAAAGGTTGCCCGACAATGTGGATGTACTCAATGTCACTGAACTGCTACACTTAAAAATGCTTAAATGGTAAAATTTATGTTATGTAAACATTTTCAAGGGTTTCCCTGATGGCTCAGATGATAAAGTATCTGCCTGCAATGCAATAGACATGGGTTCAGTCCCTAGGTCAGGAAGAACCCCTGGAGAAGGGAATGGCCACTCACTCCAGGTTTCTTATCTGGAGAATTCCACGGACAGAGGAGCCTAGTGGGCTACAATCCATGAGGTCACAAAGAGATGGACACAACTGAGCAACTAACACTTTCACTTCATACATATTTTACCACAACAAAAACATCACATTTGAGAACTATCATTAAAAAAAAACCCACCATAATGAGATACCACTTCCTACCAACTGAAATAGTTATAATAAGAAATAACAGAAAACAGTAAGTATTGTTGAGGATCTGAAGAAACTGGAACCCTCATACATTGCTGATAGGATGTAAAATGGTGCAGCTGCTGTGGGAAAATCTGGTGGTTCTTCAAGGATTAAACATAGAATTACCCTATGAGTCAGCAATTTCACTCCTAAATATATACTGAAAAGAATTAAAAACAGGTACTCCAACAGATATAGATATCTGTTTACAAATGTTTATATTAATAGCAGCATCATTTGGAATAGCTAAAAAGTGGAAGAATGGAGGGTCCATCAATGGATGAATAAACAGATTGTTCAATTATTATAAAAATGTTTAACTCAGTCGTAAAAAGGAATGATAGTACAGAAATATGCTACAACTTGGATGACTCTGAAATTTTTATACTTAGTAAAAGAAGGCAGTCACAAGAAGTCACCATATTGTATGATTCCTTTCATAAGGACTTTCCAGAAGAGGCAAACCCACAGAGACAGGGAGCAGATTACTGGCTGCCAGGTAACGTGGAGAGGAAGGAATGGGGAGTGACTTTCTGTACGGATCTGGGGGTTATTCTGGGGTGATGAACGAGTTCTGAACTCACAGAAGAGTGGTGGCTGATCACACTGAAGGCCACTGAACTGCACACTTTAGGGTGGCTGACTGTATACTACATGGATTTTGCCTCAATTAAAAACAGTAAATCCTAAAATTAATTAAATGCTTGAAAACATTTCTTCTGGAGTGAAATATACTCTTCTGAGTTATTCTTCCAAACTTTCTCCAAGCTCCTTAGGAACTATCTGAAAGTTTTCATCAATTAGCACCACCATCCATCCAGTCGCTCAGCTGCAAAACTAGAAGAATCCTCGCACCTTACGTTCCCCACTCTCTCACAGCCAGTCTGCACCATGCACCTCCTGCTCCTCCTCACGCCTGTCCACCCGCCTCCTGCTCCTCTTCCACTGCTCTAGCCCACACGCCTCTTGGCGCCCATCTGAACCCCGGCAGCCCTTACTAACTGGCCTCCCTGACCTTTCCCAGGTGCATATCTGATCCCGAACCCCTACTTTAAAACCTTCCACGGCCCTCAGTTCCCTGCAAGATGACTCAAGTGTGTGTCTTCTGCCTCAGCAAACACCACTGCCCACTTGACATTCTGAGCTCCTGCCACACGGGTTCTCTTTCATTCCTTGGATACTCCCTTTTACTTCAGTAATGTTCCCTCTGTCTCAAAGGCTCCTCCACCTGATCCTTTCTTCTGATGCCTTTACTCCTACTCATTGTCAGGAGTCACCTTCTCCAGGTGTCAGATTCCTTTGTTACAAGCTCTCAAGGACCACATTCCTTTTCGTTAGAGCACCTGTCTCAATTTGTCTTTACATGCTCATAAACACTCCTGCTTAATTCACGTCTGTCTCCTCCATTAGGCTGAACACCTTGTGAAACAAAGACCACCTCTGCCATTTTAACATTATTTCCCGGAAGCCAACTCAGCAGCCAACACATTAAAAAAAAAAAAAAAAAGTCAATGAATTTGTTGAGTTATTGATACTCCAGCTCCAAAATCTTTCTAACATTAAAAAGGAGAAGAAAAACTGTTTGGGAATACAAAATAAAGAAAGGAAGATTAAAGATGTAAAGATTATAACTTTATCAATATGCAAGACTGACCATAGATACAAAAGGTCAAGAGATACCTCAAGGTCTATCAACATGAAAAACATCCAATCTACAAAGAGAATAATTTAGGATTTAGGTTGAACAGACACAGTCCATATGAGAGCTCTAAAAATGAACAACATTAGGAGGTGAGGACTGCAACAGCAAGAGACAAAGGCTCGCAGGGGACAGGAGAGCCCGCACTGCACACAGATCTGGTCCAGCCGTGGAGGTTCTGTAATCCCTGATGACACAGTCACAGTTCCGGGCTGCTCACTTCTCTGGTCTGATCCCCATCCCATCACACTGCCCTGGTGTGTGTGTGTCTATGTTGCTTCTGGGCATGCGAGAAATGCACAAATAAATATTCTCACCCCAATAAAGGTGAGAAAAGGGAATAAGCTAGTGGAAAGCGAGGATTCCTCCACCCTTTTAAGTCTTAGGGGCCTATGTGTTATACCTCAGAGCTTACACAGAGAAGGAATGTGAAGACAGCTAACACTCCAGAAATTAGATGGCAAACTGTGAGTGGGGAACAATCCTGCCGTGTAGGGAAGAGGCTGAGAAGTAAGGCAGACAGTCCCAGGCCCCCCACCCCACTCAGTACCCATGGCCAGTCTGAGGGAACGCTCCCACTCTCAGCTAAGCTTGGTCTTAAGCCCCGGCACAAGAAGCACCCTCGGGGCCTGGACAGAACACCAGTCCCACGTGGCCCCCTGCAAAGCTCCTACTTGTGGAAAAGATGTCCACAGGGCAGTTTCCTCGCAGCCTGCATGGAGTCCCAGCAGATGGCGCAGTCATCGTTATTGACAGCCAGCTCCTCTGGAGTTGCCACTGCAAACCTGTAAGGAAAACAAACGAAAACCATCACAGAGTGCACGTGGCAGGGACCCCTGTCAGCCCACAAACAGCACCACTTGCATCACAGATTTCACCTTTCCATTGGCACAGTTACAGAGGAATCATGTTCAACATGAAATCTCCACCCATGAAAACCATGACAACCATGCTCTCTCCAGAGATCATCAAAGAGCAGGAAACCCATACACAGAAACCGACTGTGTCGTAACGTAACGGCCCTCGTTGATGATGACATGAGCCAACATTTCTGGGTATATGAGAGGAGTTAAGACACCTCAGAGAGCCAAACTGCTCCCTGGACACAAAAAGGATGGCTGTTAATCTCACACCTTTCAGGCTTGGTTTAGCCTCAGGATGCCAAGTGAACACCGCAGTGAGGTTAAGAGTGTGAGAGACAGAATGTGTGTTTGTGTTTGTGTGTGTCTGTGTGTGTATGTAAGCATGCATGTGTAAGGAATAAAAAGGGCAGAATCCCAAGGAGACTTCCATTTAATAATAATGATGATAAAAATAATGATGTAATAAAAGAACCTAATATTTATCCAGTACTGTTCTAAGTATATTATGTTCATTATCCCACTGAATCCACCCAACATTCCAGGAAGAAGGTATTGTTATTATCCCTAGGCTTAAGCAACCCAGGCACAGGGAGGGAAGTAAATTGTCCAGAATCCACGGTAACTAAGCGGGCTTCACATCTAGGCAGTCTGACTGCTGAGCCTGCACTCTTCACCATTCCATTAACAGCTGAAAAAATCAGGGATATAACCCGGGATCTGTCATTATTAAAGATCTCAAATGTGTCAACGTGGGCGGCGTCAACCTGCTGACTCACCTGGCTTCCATGTTTCCGACCACTCGCAAGTAGTTCTTGTGCCGGCGGATGCGACGCTGTACTTCATGAAACAGGTAACGCAGCTGCATGAAGATGACCAAGCTGGCCATGGACAACCAGATGTTGCCAAACAACTTGATGAGAGGGAGAGAGAATAAAGGTCAACGCGAACTGGCTAGCGCTAAGGGCGAGGCCAGCAAAGGAAGGTCTGAGTCGTGGGTAAAGGTGAGCAGGAGCAGGCACTGGGAGGCAAGTGCGCATACTTCTCTCACGACACTCGACACTGCCCATGCTCTCGGGCCTAGTCATTCCATCCACAGCCATCCGTTCTGAGGAACTCACCAGAAAGTTTAAAGCTTTATGCCAAATGATGTACATTCATGTAATTATAAAACAGAAAATCAGGAAACAGACCAAACGCCCAGCAGGGGAACAGTTAGACTGTGAACTCACATAACGTAATATTATATACTCATTACATATATCATAAAATATAATTATATCCTATTATATTGTATATATAACATTTTGAAGATTAATAATATGGGTAAATAATATTTTAAGTGAAAAGAGGACAAAAGTACTTCAAAAAAACTAATATGTGACCAAAAAATTATATAAAGATGTGAAGAGGCAAACAACTGAATAAAATTTAAATACTCTTACTATGGGAGCAGGGTGTTCAATGGCTAGGGGCAGAGAATCTAAGGGAGGAAAGTGGTCAAAAGGTACAAGCTTTCAGTTATAAGATAAAAACTTAGTGGGGATATAACATACGACATGATAACTATAGTTATAACAGTGCTGTATAATGTATTTCAATTAAATCATCATACCTGTCGTGGAATTTTTATCTTAAAGTATTAAAATGATTTAGAAGAAATGTTGTTAGCATAGGAAGACACACAGAATACAACAGCTACAAAAACCTAAGCTCTATGCCCAAAACATGATGAACATATGGCTTTGAATAAATAAAGAAGCAGTAACCACAAAAAAAAGTCAACACTTAACTTTGGACATTTGTTGGTGGGGAGGGGCTTTTTTTTTTAAAGTACGTTTTCAAAGTCATTTTTTAAAAGTACACTTAGAAATGTGCTATGTTCAACTCCCAAATTTTTAAATGCGACTTTGACCAGCTTACGAGATAAATAAATTGCCCACCAAATATGTTGATTCTCACCATTCTGAGATCACTGAAGTGCTAACGAGGGAAGCAGGTTTTCAACATGGTGATTTCTTGCACACCAAAGTAAAATGCAAACAATGAAGTAGGAGAAATTAAGAATAAAGACTTTGCTTTTAATTACAAAGATGGAACATTTATGCATCCATGAAGCAGCTAACACTGTGGGAGTCCCCTTTACCACCTACAAAGTAACTGCTAAATATCAGAAGCCACAGAATCTATGAGGAGAGGAACTCTCTTAAAACCAAGCTAAAAGAATTATCTACTGACTTGGTCAGCAGAGTGAGTTAAGTCTCCTGGGAGGACAGCAAACACCTCTTGAGCTGGGCACCAAAGCTGTTCCACACTGTTTTACACCCATTGGCCAGAAAGAAAAAAAGAGGGGAGGGGCACAGCTGCATCATTTTTATAGTCTTTTAAGTGGGTCATCCACAAATGTTTCACTGATTAAACTCTGTACTAAACAGAGTTCCTGATTCTAAAAACCTTAGCTCTCTCTGTTGGAGTTCCCTCTGGGAAACTTACCAACATGTGAATATGGTGCATGAGGTCCAAGGACAAGAGAGTGAGCTCCATGACAAAATCTGTGTAATAGACATACGTCCCCTTTCCTTCCCATGTCCCTTCATGGTTGAGGTCCCAGAGGTGAATTACGTATCTGCCATGAACAGAGAAGAATCATGTTAATGATTTCTGTCACAATTGAATTTGTTTTAAATAGGACAGTCATATTTTTACAAATTTTTTTACATGCTATATTTTAAAATCAACTGTACGAGTAGACTTCCATCACCTCCCTCCCAAATTTCTACTCACCTTAAAATCACATGAGCAGTCCTCACTGTCACAAGAAGAGACTATTTTAAAAAAGAGAGATTTTTTTTCCTTTTAGTAAAGTTTAGGATTGCTTAGACCAAATTAACTTTTGCAAAATGATAAAAGACAAACATTTCTCAGTTCAATTAAAAAGCAGGTTGTTCAATGGCTATGGGGGTACGGGGGACTTGGAGGATGGTAGTCACAAGCTACCAGGATAAGGTAAATAAGTACGGGGGAGGTAACGTATAACATGACTACAGGCAATAGTGCTGTATCGTATACTTCAAAGTTGTGAAGAGAGGACATCCTAAAAAGTTTCATCACAGGGAAAAAAACATTTTGGGGGTATTAAAAGGATACTTATTGTGGTAATAATCATTTCACAAATTATTATCATCATTATGTTGTACACCTGAAACTTATACAGACTGTATATCTCATTAAAACTGAAAGAAAAAAAACAGCAAGTTACCAGCCATTTTAGTTCATGTGTTTCAAATTTCCATGGAATATTCTCATGACCTAGAAACTCAACTTTTATTGAGCCTTTTCCTGTTTATAGGTGACAACCAACTACACCTGTACAGCTCCTGGGGATGCCTTCCACAATCTTGAGGTCACTGAGTTTGACAATCACTTCTATTTTTGTACAGCACAGAGTCATCATAATTGATAACCCAAAGAGGCTGTCTGAATACCTGGTGACCATATACCCAAGGTGAGGTTTAGACCCTACTATCCTAGACAATCTACGAGTCCCTGCCTGCTGCATAATGCTTTCTGCACCCTGTTCACTGAAACAGAAGAAAACCGAATGCAGGAAATCAATAACAAAATAAGACCTTCATGGTATTTTGCATTATAGAAACTGATGCTAAGAAGTTTCCTCTTAATCTGAATTAAACATAAACATTCTTAGAGATTAGAAAACTTTCATTTACAAACAGAAAATATTTTGCACAGAAGAGAAACACTATAAAAACATGATTTAGTTCAAAATATCAAATCTATAACATGATATTTTATCTTAAGAACTTAATAAGCTAAAATAAAAATATGTACTATGACCCAATAGACCTATTTTAAGTATCTTTATTTTTAGGTATATCTTTTTTTAAAGTTTGGCCTAGTAGTAATTAAAAGCTCAAGAAACAAAAAAGGAAAACAATGTACTCACACCACATTATACTCCAAAATGAACACTATTAAGCAAAATAAATTTTAATCCTATTCTAACAAATTCCCAATTAGCAGGTTAGACTTACAGTTTTGATATTAGCCATCTATTAATAGTGATACTAGATATCTATTATTTCATTCTTTCATTAATAGCAACTATGGACAAGATAAGTGTTTTTCCTTTGGCCTGAAAAAAAAAAGCAAATATAGCCACGGAAAAGAAAGAACATACAAAAAACCTGATTTCTATTGAATAGAAATTGGTATTTTCAGAAAGGTTTTTAAAAGTACATTTTAAATATACATGAAAATAATGAATACAGTTTCCATATTTATTGTATTATTTTGTAAAATCTTAATTTATGGCCTATCTAAACTAACCAATTACAGGTGGTAGTTAAGTCGCTAAGCCAAGTCCAACTCTTTGCAACCCCCTGGACTGTAGCAGGTCAGGCTCCTCTGTCCATGGGATTTCCCAGGCAGGATTACTGGAGTGAGTTGCCATTTCCTCCTCCAAACCAATTACAGGGTATTTCCCTATTGTTACCAAGCACTGCTTCTTAAGGAGAAAACCTTTCCCACTTTAAAGTCACAGACCTTGGATTATGCTAATTTTACCACTTTGGAACTTTCAGCAGTTCAGCTTCCATGCCATTTTCCCATTCATAAACAGGCATGTAAGGCATTTACAACAATCCCCAGTGTACAGTAAGCACTATGTATAACTGCTGGCAAAAATATTACAGCTGACCCTTGGGCAACAGAGGAGTGCCTAATTTATCATCGGCCCTCCATATCCAATTCCTCTGCATCTGTGGATTCAACCACCCAGGGACCGGGCAGTATTTCCTCCTGAAAAATATCCACATGTAAGTGGACCCACACAGTTCACACGTTGTTCAAGGGTCAACTATACTTTTTATTAGGTTGTAGCAAGGATTACATGAAATAACATACATAGAAGCATTCAGTACCAGAACCCAATCTAAAACAAAGGAACTCCAAAAATGTTTGTTAAAATGAAAGACCAGCTATCCATCATGGGTGAAAAATAATCTGTCAACCACCCTCTAGCTTCCCTGGAAACACACGGGAACACAACCAGAGCAAAAGCCTATGTCTGTATCTTACCTCTGCAGCCATGAAAGCCAGTGTGTGCATCCCATGGGTGTAGCCTGTGACGCAACAGACGACTGCTAACCCACAGCAGGAAAGCAGCATGGCGATCAGGAGGGACAGAACCCGGCAGTGGCTACTCATGGGGGTGGTGGGCGAAAAAGAGAGCTGGAAGGACAAAACAGAAGACAGAAGCTCATTCTTCAGCATGGCAGGGTTAAACCTGACTGAGAAACTGAAGGTTAATCTTGGTGTCTTTGTTGGGAGGTCTGCACAGAAAAGTATCCCATTACCACATGGTCAGAATTCTCCAGCCAACCTCAATATGAGTATGTGCTGATATCTTGAGATCTTCACAATTTAGGGACCATAACAATATACATGATATTTTCATCTCAGATTCTCAAGAATCCTCCTGCCGGTGGGGTCACAAGCCCCCAGAAGCAGCTTGCCAGAGCTCTGTCGTTCTCTCTCTGGCTTCAACAGGACTCTGGGCAACACCGCATTCTGTCGCTCTGTCGTGCTCTTTCTCAATCTTGTTCTGATCCTAACCCCTCAAAGTCACCAGGAGGGATACTCCTAGCCTGCTCACAGCTGGGACAACTGAAGTGTACTCCAGATGAAGATGGACCACTACTGTCGTGCCCGTTAACGGTACACAAGCAGAGGCAACGGCTTGGAGAAGGGAGGTTTGGAGCTGTGACTCTTGAGCAGGAGACTGTAGATACCAAACCAGCTGGGGAGACAAGCAGCACCTGTTCATGGCCTGGGATGCGCGCTGAATTCTGAAACAGCTCAAGGCTGTGGAACTGAGATCAACCCACAAAGAGGTGCAAAGACCACCACGGTCCATGAAGACTGCGTAAAGAAAGAGGCAAAGAGCACTGTGGGGTAGGTTTCACAGAGCAGCAGGGTCACAGGTGCCCATTTGCTCTGGATCTATGAGATTAGTTAGGGAGCACTCAGGAATGAAGATTCTCCCGCACAACTCTGTAGCCAAAAGGCAAAACTTATACCCAGATAGAAAAGGATTCACTTCTCCAGGGACCAAGAGAGCAAAGGGAGCTACTTCAATGCTGGCCCGGGGGTGGAAACAACATACACTAGTCAGAAAGAGGAGCCCCAAGGGCCAGAGTAAGAAGGGAGAAAACGGAAGGAGATTAGAAAGCATCTGGAAGAGATCAGCTATTTTTTCAGTTTAAGCTTCTCTTTCACTGTGATCAAAACAGTTTGTTTTAGGTGAACTGACCCCATGTGGGCTGTCATGTAACACTACTGGGGAGGGGAGAAAGCCTCCTGAGGGGACATTGTCCCTGCATGCCTTGGGTGCTGCAGAAAGTTCCTCAAGAAACAGGCAGGAGGTGCCTGGGCCAGGAGCCTTCCCTAGGAGAGCTGTCTTGCACACGCGTGTCACGGCTCATTCGTATGACACCACTCGGACCTGCCATGTGTATGCCTAAGCAGGAAAACAAGAGCTTGGGTAAAAACTCACATATTCAAACCGGTCCTTGCAGAGCTGAACCATCAGGTGCAGAAACACTAGTCCAGCAAACCAGAGGCACCACATGACCACTTCTTCCACTGTTTGGACATTCAGCACTCCGAAAATGAAAATGAACTTGTAGAAAATAAAATTCCAAAACTTGTCTTTGAGGTGCTAAAAAGAAAATATTTGTAAAGGTGAGTACCATTACACCTAACCCGTTCTGGAGATGGTAAGCTGGCTTTTAAGGAGGAGAGAATATTCTATTCTCTGTTTTCTAACAATTGTCCACGACAAAACCAAAGGCAAAGAAATAAATGAGCCCTGTGAAGAACAAAGGTAAGACATCTAGGAAGTAATCTATAGATTCTGGGTTGGAATTCCTGAGTCAGTTATGAAATTTTAGACATTTAAGAGTGGAATAATATTAGTTTAGTATAACATTAATAATATATGTCATATAACAGAATAAAACACAGAATAAAAAAGAATGGTGACAGCTACAAGTATCATTTTTACTACTTCTGCTCTCTGAATTCTTAAAACAAAAGATGACATTCTTTTTTTTTAAACATCCTTCAGGTTCAAAAATAACATATGCTAATTCTCCAGCCATAATCAATAATGTATGAAACAGTACAAAGAAAAGGTAAAACAAAAATGATGCCTTAACATTTTCATGCAATTTTCTTCCTAAATGTAAAACACTGATTGATGCCAATGAACACTGTCTGAATGGACCACTTTAGTGGTTACAGATGGTCACTGAAATGTTTTTTCACCATTCAAAAAATATTGCAATGAGTATCTTTGTACAAGATTCTATTTTTCCAGCAATCAAAGGTTATGGATGTTGTTATGGTTTCTAATTATAAATGTACATGCCCACATAAGTATATCTGCTTCACTGTACTCTCTTACACTGAGAATGTCCAGTTTTAAAAATATTTACCATCCTGAAAAAAAAAAGAAGGGCAACGAGGAGCATCAACCCAACAGATATTAAAAAGCACCATCAAGTATGGCAGTGGAACCCAAGTGTGGAGGAGGATGGAAACATGGCTTCTAAGGTTACTTTTATATAAAGTTTTTAAACTGTGTAAATGTTTCACAAATTCAAAATTTTAAACAGAAAGAAAAGCAAAATTGAAAAAAAAAACAACAGAAATAATTGAACCCACATGTGGAACACATTGATAACAAGACATTTAAAGATAAGAGTTATTTTGAGAACTTTAAAACACTGTACTGTGCCTAGACACCCTTTATTCAGAGAATAAAATGAACTAGGAATCCTTAGTGAATGTCTGTTTCCAGATCTGGGGCAGGAAGTATGAGGTGAAGCTAGAACATTCTGTGCCCTGGTTCTGAACCTTCGTTCCATCTATTTCCTATGTGGCTTTGGTTACCATCCCCATGCTTTGGTTTCCCATCTATAAGACAGGTCTTGTAACAATAGCATATATCTCATAGAATAGTTGGGGGAACTAAGTAAGTTAATACATATATTGTGCTTAGACAAATGCCACAGTAGCCATTAAGGGCATTAAAAAAAAAAAAAAATCCTTGTTCTATACCGCCACTTAACAGTTTAATATTTGTCCCATTTTAGGTATTCAATGTCTTTGCCCCTAGTATTTACTCTACTTCTTCAACTTTAAGCACCCAGAGAGTAAACCCATGTCAACTCTGTAGTGTTCTAACTCAAAACAGTGCTTAGTAAATACTACAGGATGACTCTGGTCAAAAATGGTCATCCCAGAACAACATGAAAGATGTGATCTACACAGAAAAGAGAGACGAGTGACAAATGTGCGATTATGACCACCTCCAGGCATTTAAAAGTCTCTGTAGTACTTCAAGGTTAATTTTCTATAAATTTTGAACTGGTATTTAACATTTTAGGAAACATAAAGTGGTACATAAGGCTCACGGCTGCCAGAACAATCCACCAACAATTGGATGGCCTGCTTGGCCTGACTGATTTCTGGCCCACAAGTCAAAGTTTTACTTGAAAACAGAAGAAGCATCAGAGAAAGCTTTTGGGGACTTCCCTGGCGGTCCAATGGCTGGGGGCCCGAGTTTGATCCCTGGTCACAGAACTAGATCCCACATGCCACAACTAAGACCTGGTGCAGCCAACAAACTAAGTAAAAAAAATTTTTTTTAAGTTTTTGTATGCTACAAAAAAAACTATGTTCTATTAATCTCATCTGGGAGACCTCTGGGTTGATATTTTGCAGAAAGTGCTCAATATTAATGAAAAATTGGGGGGAAAACAAAGAGCCCTGCTCTTCACAGCAGGCTCAGTCACACAGTAACTGCATTTTAACTCTGCCCAGGATCTCAGCTGACTTGATAACAAGAGATTTGGGTTGAAAAGGTTATGTAAGGGGTGAGGCCACTGTGTACTGTTAATGTATTGACAGTAGGTTTCTGTGTCTTAACACTGGAATAAGACAAAGTACAACATAAGTTTGCTCATATGTTATCATTATAAAGGCCAGTTCTAAAGTTTTACTTTAAAACACACCATTCTACACTCTATCCACTAAAATCCATGGGAGGAACTGCCAATCTGCACAGTATGTTCATGGCATTAATTCTTTAATGAAAGCATACCCTGCTTATATATACATTCTGAGAA
The DNA here is from genome assembly GCA_006408695.1 of Aepyceros melampus. Lineage (NCBI taxonomy): Eukaryota > Metazoa > Chordata > Mammalia > Artiodactyla > Bovidae > Aepyceros > Aepyceros melampus. Next base: position 82,225 of record SJXQ01002052.1, on the reverse strand, counting down.
TAATGTTCAAATGTCAGACTATTTCACCTGAACATTGACTTGCAAAATGGGGAATCTTAATATTCCTTTCCAAAGGGAAAAACCAAAATCTCTCAGTAAATTCCTTTGGAAAAGTACCCATATTCTAAAGAATGATATATATACAATTATTCAAACAAAAAAAGTTGGAGCTTCTTTCAGAATTACCTCATAAATGTCATGGGGAAATAGCAATCAAGAACAATACTGGGACAGCCTGGTTACACTGAATACAGACTGTGGACTACATGAAGTATTTTACCAATGCTGAATTTCCTGATGTTGATCACTGTCCTATGGTTATATAAGAAAAGGTCCTTGCTCTTAGGAAACATATACTGTACTATTTGAGGTTCTATATGATGTCCCTAGTTTACTCTCAAACAGATCAGAAAAAAACATATATAGATAAAAGGTGAATATATATAGATATAGATATTTATATATAGATAAAAGGTAAATAGATATAGATATTTATATATAGATAAAAGGTGAATGTTAGAGCAAATGGGACAAAATGTTATTAACTCTGAATCTGGATAAAATCTATCTGGGAGTTCTTCATACTATTTGTGCAACTTTTCTTAAGTTTGAAATTATATCCAAGAAAGTTTTTGTTTTTTTAATCTAGTCACAAGAATGCATCCTTGCTGTGTGGACTTACCTGTCTTTCACTCACTCGAAGAGGGCCAAACACGATACACTGGATTAGCTTAGCCACCAACATCAAAATGCAGCAAGCAGTATTTACTAGAACCTGTACACAAACCAAACAAAGGAAGTTTATTTCCTCTTGTTGAAAAATAGATGGGAACTAAGATCCCACATGCCATGTGGCATGGCCTAAAAAAAAAACCAAAGAAAAAGAAATGCAGCTCTAAAAGTTTTCTATTGGGAATTCAGCCAACATTTCTAATGACTGAACCTTTCCAGTTTTCTACCAGTACCAGATCAGTAACTTCTGAAGAGGCACATTTTTATGGGTGGTGGGGGTATGGATGAGGAGTGGGGAGGGAAGGTACCAGCTTGGTGGTTAACTCACAGAGCCCTGTCCCAATGTGTACCCTTCAGAAGGCCATCATCCCCTTCAGTCGTAACTGAATTGAGCATAAACTCTGTACTGTATGTGTAACACTGTATACACCTTAGAAAACCGTATCTCTGAGGCATATCAATTCTCACATTAAGATTTTGAACAGTCTAGAAGAAAACTTTTCCAGAAAATGTAGTTATCATGAACAGTAAAAGTCCAGGACTCAAACTTCCTACACTGCTCTGTTCAAAAACAGGAAATATGGAGAAGAGGGTGAATAGTCACAAAGAGTCTACAAGATCATGGAGAACTGAGAATCAAAAACATACACATTTTCAAATATATTGCAATGGGACAAAAGATACCTGTGCTTGGTGTTGGCCTTAAAGGAAAGGTTCTGGGGCATTTGAGGGGACCAGAATCAAGAAAGCAGGAAGAAAGAAAACTGGCAGGAGGAGCTGAGGACGCAACCATGAGACACCAATGCCAGTGCAAGGCCTTCTGCACCAGCAAGTGGAAAACTTCCTTAGTGACTAAGAAAGACCTTACACCTAAACAACAAATCTAAAGCTTGAAATGAAGTTGCGGGCTGCCCCGACTCAGAAGTTAGCCTGGCACACCATCTTACTGATGCTCCAATGATTTTTAAAACCAAAGAATCGGAAAAAGCCAAAAGGACCTTGATGCAGGACTGTACAGAGGACTTTTAGTTAGAGCAAATGAAAATGGACACCAACGACAGAAGAGACTACTTCAATCTTTGTTTTACTAAGTGTACAGGAAGGTGGAGGTGCCAGATTCCTCTTCCCAGGTCATCCGTCCCTCTGCTTCTAAAAGCAGCAAATGATGTTTTCAAAATGAGTATATAAGGGAAGGTGACAGAAGAGGGTAATATAAGGAAGGAAACTCCCTAGGATCTCTTCAGGTTCCTCTTTGACCTTGACATTACCCAGCCCTCTGGTAACCCTGATGCATTATGTATCATGAATGGTAGCCCTGATTCATTACAAAAGAATAAATTATGTTTAGTTACATTCTGCCTGTCTAATGGGACAAGGAAGCATGGGATGTATTTTCAAAGAACTAAAACAAAAATAGTGCTGAAAAATGAAACTGTTCTGGTAATTAATTTCTTCAGATAACCAGAAAAAAACCCGAAATTAGCTATCCAAAACATCCTAACCTCCTTAAGCATTGTGGAACAGCTCTATTCAAAACATTCCAACAAATTGGATAGAATACTAAATTTTAAGGAGATGAAGTAGATGTTTAAAAGGTTCATCTTCCTTGTGCTCTAAATCAGTTAGTGGGAACCCCAATCATGTCAATTAAGGAAAAAATGCCATAAGACAGAACTACAACCACAGTCCCTCATGCCATTTGCCCCAGCTGAACTGGATTTTTAATATCAGCCAAACATCCATTCTCAGCCTAATTACAACACAGTTTTTTTTTTTTTAAAGTCTTCCTGTTTTTGCAGGTAGGCATATGAAATGCAGAAATAAATTCAACATACTTAGTACCTACATGTTAAAGGTATAGGATAAAAGAAATAAGATTGATTTGGACCCTGCACTCAAAGAGCTGTTAGGATCTCAGGACACAGAACTTGGTCAACATCTAACAGGCCAAGCCAGCTGCTCTCCTGCAAACAACAGGAGAAATCAAATTTGGGGTCACTCAGTCATTTCTCTAACCTAAACAGCTTTCTCACATACCCTGGGGTATAAAATAAGCAATAAAGTATTACTTCTCAGTTAAAACTTTTTTTTGTTTGTTTTCTTAAGTTAAAAGATAAGGTATAAAAACTTTGTAACTCTGATTTACCAAAAAAAAAAGAGGTGAAAGTCTCTGATAATTCCATCATCAGTAGATAATCATTTCTATTTTAAATATAAATGGAAGATCTGAAAATTAGCATGGCTAAGAAGGGGAAAACAGATTGATACCAGTAAACTGATATTAGAAAGAGATTTTACATAAAAAAGAAAAAGATAATATTTTGTGAACTTTATATGAAAGTGAAAGCTATACAAGATTGGAAGTAACTAAAGATTTTAAGATCATGAAAAAGTACTTTTAAAACACCTCAGTTCAGTTCAGTTGCTCAGTCGTGTCTGACTCTTTGCGACCCCACGGACTGCAGCATGTCAGGCCTCCCAGTCCATCACCAACTCCCAGAGTTTACCCAAACTCATGTCCATTGAGTTGGTGATGCCATCCAACCATCTCATCCTCTGTCATCCCCTTCATCTTCAATCCTTCCCAGCATCAGGGTCTTTTCAAATGAGTCAGCTCTCTGCATCAGGTGGCCAAAGTATTGGAGTTTCAGCTTCAACATCAGTCCTTCTAATGAACACTCAGGACTAATCTCCTTTAGGATGGACTGGTTGGATCTCCTTGCAGTCCAAGAGGCTCTCAAGAGTCTTTTCCAACACCACAGTTCAAAAGCATCAATTTTTCGGCACTCAGCTTTCTTGATAGTCCAACTCTCACATCCACACATGACTACTGGAAAAACCATAGCCTTGACTAGACAGACCTTTGTTAGCAAAGTAATGTCTCTTTTTAATATGCTATCTAGGTTGGTCACGAAGAGTTGGACACGACTGAGTGACTCACTTTCACTTTTCACTTTCATGCACTGGAGAAGAAAATGGCAACCCACTCCAGTGTTCTTGCCTAGAGAATCCCAGGGACAGGGGAGCCTGGTGGGCTGCCACCTATGGGGTCACACAGAGTCAGACACGACTGAAGCGACTTAGCACAGCAGGTTGGTCATAACTTTCCTTCTAAGAAGTAAGTGTCTTTCAATTTCATGGCTGCAGTCACTATCTGCAGTGATTTTGGAGCCCCCCAAAATAAAGTCTGACACTGTTTCCACTGTTTCTCCATCTATTTGCCATGAAGTAATGGGACTAGATGCCATGATCTTAGTTTTCTGAATGTTGAGTTTTCAGCCAATTTTTTCACTCTCCTCTTTCACTTTCATCAAGAGGCTCTTAGTTCCTCTTCACTTTCTGCCATAAGGGTGGTGTCCTCTGCATATCTGAGGTTATTGATGTTTCTCCCAGCCATCTTGATTCCAGCTTGTGCTTCATCCAGCTCAGCATTTGGCATAATGTACTCTGCATATAAGTTAAATAAGCAGGGTGACAATATGCAGCCTTAACGTACTCCTTTCCCAATTTGGAACCAGTCTGTTTTTCCATGTCCGCTTCTAACTGTTGAATCTTGACCTGCATACAGATTTCTCAGAAGGCAGGTTAGGTGGTCTGGTATTCCTGGCTCTTGAAGAATTCTCTTCTACTTACAGAAAAAAATGTCAATTTCACAGATACTGTCATTCCAATACAGATATAAATTTCAAAACTGACAGAGCCTTGAAAAATTGAAAACACGAGAAGAAACATAATTCAAACTGTCTTTATTTAAAAGTAAATCTCTGGATTAACATATAAATACTATCATAAATAAAGTGCTTCCCTGATAGCTCAGTTGGTAAAGAATCTGCCTGCACTGCAGGAGACCCCAGTTCAGTTCCTGGGTCAGAAAGATCCACTGGAGAAGGGACAGGCTACCCACTCCAGTATTCTGGCCTGGAGAATTCCATGGACTGTATAGTCCATGGGGTCACAAAAGTTGGACATGACTGAGTGACTTTCACTTTCACTATATATAAAGTAGATTAGCAACAAGGACCTACTGCATAGCACAGGAAACTCTACTCAATATTCTGTAATAACCTATATGAGAACAGAATATGGAAAAGAAGGGAGATGTGTGCATGTTTAACAATCACTTAGCTGGACACATGAAACACAACACTGTACATCAAATATATTCCCTACAAAATGAAAAGCAAACTGCAAATCAGACCCACTAGGTCATCAGTGATACTCTTACAGAAACAACACTCCAGTCCATATTTAAACCAATAAAACCATGACAAACCTTCTCACCTTCAATAATCAAAATGAGACTCACTTTCAACAGGCCTAGTCTGAACTTGATCCTTACAGACCACAGTAAAAGTACTAACCTCCTTCTATAATCTTCCCTTGTGGGCAGAATCCAAACTTACATGTAAATAAATCTAAGTTTAACAAGCTCACTGGAACACTGTTTATAGCAACAGAAAAATGGCAAACAATTACATGGCCATTAGGGAGAATAGTTCAATAAAAGTGTAAAAACAGCCATTCAATGGAATACAATGAAGCCAGGAAAACTAACTCAGCAGTTCTACATTTACTAGCATTATATAGAACCTTCAAGATAACTTGCTCACTGTAAAAAAGCAAAGTGTAGAAATGTGATTACTATGCTACTTTCTGTGTAAAAAAGAAAGAATATGTATATATATTATTGGTTTCTCTGGTGGCTCAACGATAAAGAATCCACCTGCCAATGCAGGAGATGTGGTTCAATCCCTAGGTCGGGAAGATCCCCTGGAGAAGGAAATGGGAACCCACTCCAGTATTCTTGCCCGGAGAATTTCATGGACAGAGGAGCCTGGCGGGCTATTTAGTCCCTGGTGTCACAAAAGACTCAGACATGACTTAGCGACTAAACAACAGCAGCATATAAACCACATTGTATATATACTATATATATTTGTATAATATGTTAATGTGAACTGCATCAAGGACTTGATCAATCATTTCTTAATTTTCTACTTAACACCAGCACTAATTACAAGAAACTGGTAAGGACCACTTTCAGGGGAGGGAGGCAGGTAAGAGGGAGAGGGAGATTTACTTTTCACTGTATACATCACTTGTGCACCTTTTGCCTTCTGAACCACGAGCATACATCATTTATTAATTTTTTTAAGTTAAGAATCTATTGAAAAAAATAATCTATTCAAGTTTAGAATCTAACCTGACCAGTTCTGAAGTTTCACATGACTTTTCTCATTGTACCATGGGAGATAGACAAGTAAAAAACCCAAACTGGGAGCCTAAGTCACAAGCTAACCTGATGTAACACACTGTATTACTACTATATTAAAATACTTCAGAAAAGTTTCTCCTATAGCAGTTTTTTAAAAAATTTAATATTTTTTTAAAAACTCACCTGCTGCTAAGTCACTTCACTCGTGTTTGACTCTGTGCGACCCCATAGACAGCAGCCCACCACGCTTCCCTGTCCCTGGGATTCTCCAGGCAAGAACACTGGAGTGCTTGCCATTTCCTTCTCCAATGCATGAAAGTGAAAAGTGAAAGTGAAGTCGCTCAGTCCTGTCCGACTCTTGGCGACCCCATGGACTGCAGCCTACCAGGCTCCTCTGTCCATGGGATTTTCCAGGCAAGAGTACTGGAGTGGGGTGCCACTGCCTTCTCCAAAAATCTCACCAAATGCCTTTATTTTTTCTTGTCTACACAAAATAAAAATAAGTTTTCCTAGTTCTTGAGTAGTCTTACCCAAACAGACCAGGTAGTATTGACCCAAGGAAACCCTACTGAATCAAGCTAATAAGTAATTCCCTTTGCTCTGCTACAGCTACTAAGTCATTTCAGTCGTGTCCAATTCTGTGCGACCCCATAGACAGCAGCCCTCCAGGCTCCCCCGTCCCTGGGATTCTCCAGGCAAGAACACTGGAGTGGGTTGCCATTTCCTTCTCCAATGCATGAAAGTGAAAAGTGAAAGTGAAGTCGCTCAGTCGTGTTCGACTCTTAGTGCTCCATGGACTACAGCCCACCAGGCTCCCCCGTCCCTGGGATTCTCAGGCAAGAGTACTGGAGTGGGGTGCCATTGCCTTCTCCGTCCCTTTGCTCTAAAGGCCCCATAAGAAAATAGTACAGACAGAACGGCTCTACTGTTCACTTAGAAGAAACAGAAAATACGTTATGAGACAGGCTGGTCTGCAAGGAAGAGAAGAGGTGCTAAGAGACAGCTTGGTCACGTTTATCACTGTGTGACCCCGCGGGTGTTTCTGATTCTATAAAATGCTGGCTACCAATGGGTCATTGTACATTCCTGGTGGCTCAGACGGTAAAATGTCTGTCTGCAATGCAGGAGACCCAGGTTCAATCCTGGGTCGGGAAGATCCCCTGTAGAAGGAAATGGCAACCCACTCCAGTACTCTTGCCTAGAAAACTCCATGGATGGAGGAGCCTGGTGGGCTACAGTCCATTGGGTCGCAAAGAGTTGGACATGAATGAGCAACTTCACTTGATGGGGCATTATTTATGACCTTGTGACAAAATGCAATTCAACTCCCAGGAACCGTTTCAAGGATGCAATCGATATGGATGTTACTTAGTCTCATACTTAACACCAACACTACCTACCTCCCAGCCCCCACCCCAACCACACAAATAAACACATCTTTTATCACTGTCCTCTTTTAAGGACACTCAGTTCAGATCAGTTGCTCAGTCATGTCCGAATCCTTGCAACCCCATGAATCACAGCACACCAGGCCTCCCTGTCCATCACCAACTCCTGGAGTTTACTCAAACTCATGTCCATCGAGTCGGTGATGCCATCCAGCCATCTCATCCTCTGTCATCCCCTTTTCCTCCTGCCCCCAACCCCTCCCAGCATCAGTCTTTTCTAATGAGTCAACTCTTCGAATCAGGTGGCCAAAGTACTGGAGTTTCAGCTTTACCATCAGTCCTTCCAGTGAACACCCAGGACTGATCTCCTTTAGAATGGACTGGTTGGATCTCCTTGCAGTCCAAGGGACTCTCAAGAGTCTTTCCAACACCACAGTTCAAAAGCATCGATTCTTCCGCGCTCAGCCTTCTTTGCAGTCCAGCTCTCACATCCATACATGACCACAGGAAAAACCATAGCCTTGACTAGATGGACCTTTGTTGACAAATCAATCTCTCTGCTTTTGAATATGCTATCTAGGTTGCTATCTCCAAGGAGTTAAGCGTCTTTTAATTTCATGGCTGCAATCATCATCTGCAGTGATTTTGGAGCCCCCCAAAATAAAATCTGACACTGTTTCCACTCTTTCCCCATCTATTTCCCATGAAGTCATGGGACCAGATGCCATGATCTTCGTTTTCTGAATGTTGAGCTTTAAGCCAACTTTTTCACTCTCTCGTTTCACTTTCATCAAGAGGCTTTTTAGTTCTTCACTTTCTGCCATAAGGGTGGTGTCATCTGCATATCTGAGGTTATTGATATTTCTCCCAGCAATCGTGATTCCAGCTTGTTCTTTTTCCAGCCCAGGGTTTCTCATGATGTACTCTGCATAGAAGTTAAATAAGCAGGGTAACAATATACAGCCCTGATGTATTCCTTTTCTTATTTGGAACCAGTGTGTTGTTCCATGTCCAGTTCTAACTTGCTTCCTGACCTACATGTAGGTTTCTCAAGAGGCAGGTCAGCTGGTCTGGTATTCCCATTTCTTGAAGAATTTTACACAGTTTATTGTGATCCACACAGTCAAAGGCTTTGGCATAGGCAATAAAGCAGAAATAGATGTTTTTCTGGAACTCTCTTGCTTTTTCCATGATCCAGTGGATGTTGGCAATTTGATCTCTGGTTCCTCTGCCTTTTCTAAATCCAGCTTGAACATCTGGAAGTTAACAGTTCACGTATTGCTGAAGCCTGGCTTGGAGAATTTTGAGCATTACTTTACTACTGTGTGAGATGAGTGCAACTGTGTGGTAGTTTGAGCATTCTTTGGCATTGCCTTTCTTTGGGATTGGAGTGAAAACTGACCTTTTCCAGTCCTGTGGCCACTGCTGAGTTTTCCAAATTTGCTGGCATATTGAGTGCAGCACTTTCACAGCTTCATCTTTCAGGATCTGAAATAGCTCCACTAGAATTCCATCACCTCCACTAGCTTTGTTCATAGTGATGCTTTCTAAGGTCCACCTGACTTCACATTCCAGGATGTCTGGCTCTAGGTGAGTGATTACACCATCGTGATTATCTGGGTCATGAAGATCTTTTTTGTACAGTTCTTCTGTGTATTCTTGCCACCTCTTAATATCTTCTGCTTCTGTTAGGTCCATACCATATCTGTCCTTTATGGAGCCCATCTTTGCATGAAATGTTCCCTTGGTATCTCTAATTTTCTTGAAGAGATCTCTAGTCTTTCCCCTTCTGTTGTTTTCCTCTATTTCTTTGCAATGATCGCTGAGGAAGGCTTTCTTATTTCTCCTTGCTATTCTTTGGAACTCTGCATTCAGATGCTTATATCTTTCCTTTTCTCCTCTGCTTTTCGCCTCTCTTCTTTTCACAGCTATTTGTAAGGCCTCCCCAGACAGCCATTTTGCTTTTTTGCATTTCTTTTCCATGGGGATGGTCTTGATCCCTGTCTCCTGTACAATGTCACGAACCTCATTCCATAGTTCATCAGGCACTCTATCTATCAGATCTAGACCCTTAAATCTATTTCTCACTTCCACTGTATAATCATAAGGGATTTGATTTAGGTCATACCTGAATGGTCTAGTGGTGTTCCCCACTTTCTTCAATTTAAGTCTGAATTTGGCAATAAGGAGTTCATGATCTGAGCCACAGTCAGCTCCCGGTCTTGTTTTTGTTGACTGTATAGAGCTTCTCCATCTTTGGCTGCAAAGAATATAATCAATCTGATTTCGGTGTTGACCATCTGGTGATGTCCATGTGTAGAGTCTTCTCTTGTGTTGTTGGAAGAGGGTGTTTGCTATGACCAGTGCATCTTCTTGGCAAAACTCTATTAGCCTTTGCCCTGCTTCATTCCGCATTCCAAGGTCAAATTTGCCTGTTACTCTGGTGTTTCTTGACTTCCCCTATAATGAAAAGGACATCTTTTTTGGGTGTTAGTTCTAAAAGGTCTTGTAGGTCTTCATAGAACCGTTCAGCTTCAGCTTCTTCAGCGTTACTGGTTGGGGCATAGGCTTGGATTACCATGATATTGAATGGTTTGCCTTGGAAACAAACAGAGATCATTCTGTCATTTTTGCGATTGCATCCAAGTACTGCATTTCGGGCTCTTGTTGACCATGATGGCTACTCCATTTTTTCTAAGGGATTCCTGCCCACAGTAGTAGATATAATGGTCATCTGAGTTAAAGTCACCCATTCCAGTCCATTTTAGTTTGCTGATTCCTAGAATGTCGACACTCTTCTTGCCATCTCCTGTTTGACCACTTCCAATTTGTCTTGATTCATGGACCTAACATTCCAGGTTCCTATGCAATATTGCTTTTATAGCATCAGACCTTGCTTCTATCACCAGTCACATCCACAGCTGCGTATTGTTTTTGATTTGGCTCCATCCCTTCATTCTTTCTGGAGTTATTTCTCCACTGATCTCCTGTAGCATATTGGGCACCTAACAACCTGGGGAGTTCCATTTTCAGTATCCTATCATTTTGCCTTTTCATACTGTTCATGGGGTTCTCAAGGCAAGAATACTGAAGTGGCTTGCCATTCCCTTCTCCAGTGGACCACATTCTGTCAGACCTCTCCACCATGACCCACCCGTCTTGGGTGGCCCCACAGGGCATGGCTTAATTTCATTGAGTTAGACAAGGTGTGGTCTGTGTGATTAGATTGACTAGTTTTCTGTGATTATGGTTTCAGTGTGTCTGCCCTCTGATGCCCTCTCGTAACACCTACCATCTTACTTGGGTTTCTCTTACCTTGGATGTGGGGTAAGAGACGGACTACGACACTGGAATGCCAGTGACAAGTATAAAATGCCAATAATGCAGTCCCCTCCTTATTACACTGATAATTGTGTTCCTCTTTTCACAACATTGAGGAAATAAATGAGATTACATATGTAAAGCACAGAGCACACATCTAGCAAGCAATTAAATAGCTATCTCCTTACCCCTCACTCTAGAGATTTTTCCTGTATTTTGGGGTTGTTTATCTAGACTTATGTCCTATCATTTATAAGTTTAGTCTTTTTCTTAAGTTGCCCCAAACATTTCTGGAGCTAACATTTTTCTCTCTTTGGAATATTCATCTTATCAACACTCAAACCTAGCAAATTACTTTCAGTTCTCAAGTTGCATAATTATGTGAAGATAGGCTCTTTAAGGCAATAGTCAGAAACTTTTTCTCTAATGGGCTATTAGACAATAAATATTTTAGGCTTTGTAGGCAACATGCTCTCAGTCACATAGTCTTCCTTTAAAAAAATTTTTTTTTTAATGTAAAAACCAATATTAGCTAATAGGCCAAATAGGCCAACAAGGTTTGCTAATCTCTGCTCTCAGTGATCAGTTCTCTTTTATCCATTTTCATTTTCAGTGACTTTTTCCTTTGACATTTCTATTTCAACTATTCTATTTGCATCTAATTAAGTAGTCAGAACCTTAAAATTTGTTCCATATTTCTATTTCTCTATTTTACCACTTCCTGCTCTTACCATTTTAAAAGCAAAAATAAAAGTGGGGGGCGGGGGGAACAGAACAGAACAGGAAAAAAAAAAAAAAAAAACAGGAGAAAATAATGAATCTAATGAGTAAGATTAGCAAAGTTGAAAAGCCAGAAACACCTGAACAATTCAAAACAATGATGGAAAAGGATCAGGAGATACTTTAGTGGAAGGGACATCTGAACAATGTAAAATTAGCCTAGAAACAAATAACAAAATAAAACCTAATCTGGAATGAAAGTTTGGAATGGAAGTTCTAGAAAGACATAAAGAAAAAAACAATCAAGACAAATCTGGGTGTTTGTTAGAGGAACACACTGAGAACCTCCCCTCAAATCTGTCAATAGCCATGCCAGAGGGCCACCAGGAGAGCTCTCCTTGGAGCTGGAGTCTCCTAGCCTCTTCCCATTCTACATAAATCCATCTCCCCCACTGGTGCCATGGGTGCCCCCCTGAAAAAATCGTCTCATCATGACAGCCCCTTCTCCCCTCTACTCCTACTGAAACCCTTCTGCCCATGAAATAATGTTCACACTCCTTAACAAAGCAGGCAAGGTTTACATAACCTGACCTTCACCCCCTACCCCATCCTCTCCCTGATCACCCCATCCTCTCCCTGATCAGTTTCTCAACCATTAACAATGGAAAGTCACTAGGACATTAACTAGAAAGAAGACATACTCCTAGCTATATTCATCTAAACTGTGCCCTACGAAAATAAGTTTTAGAGATCAATATGCAAAATAACAGCTAGCAGGATTTTACAAACTGGCAGAAAGTCAACTGATTGTTTTTGTCTTGCTTGGTTTTTAAAAACTGAATGAGTGTCCCTGGGCAGGGCAAAAAAAAAAAAAACAGGATCCATTTTAACAAAGACTCCACCCTATATTCACTTAATTATGCTATCTGGCAGGTCTCAGAGGAAGGCTTTTGAGATTGCAATTCCTATTCCGCTACTAGAGCAGAAACTTAAGTAAAGGGTGATGAGGAAAACTGATAATGCACACATGGAAGGTCTGAGGAACCAAGAAAAGCCAAGATAAAAGTGTGAAAACCACAGAGGAAAGATGGAAGAACAGCAGCAAGACCAACTGGTTGAGGAAGGAAAAAAAATCATCCCCAGAGAGGAAGAAATCATAAACTCACTGGAGGCAAGATCTCTGTTGAAAAAGCTGGGAAGAAAAGGAAATTTTCTTAAAAATCATAATTTTCACAGAAAATCAACAGGCTTTAATGTTTTATGTTTATGTAATGTTTTATGAAGAGGTGCTAACCTTGGAACTGGAATGAGTTTTGTACAAAGAGACTTGGGGGGTAATCATTAAACAATACTGCTGCTGCTAAGTCACTTCAGTCGTGTCCGATTCTGTGCGACCCCACAGACGGCAGCCCACCAAGGCTCCCCGTCCCTGGGATTCTCAAGGCAAGAATACTGGAGTGGGTTGCCATTTCCTTCTCCAGTGCATGAAAGTGAAAAGTGAAAGTGAAGTCGCTCAGCTGTGCCGGACTCTTAAGCGACTCCATGGACTGCAGGCTACCAGGCTCCTCTGTCCATGGGATTTTCCAGGCAAGAGTACTGGAGTGGGGTGCCATCGCCTTCTCCGATTAAGCAATACTAGTAGCAGCAGCAGCAGCAGTAGTTAAACACTATAGCAGTTCCATCTCAAAGGCTTACTTCTATCTTATACTTAAATATATATATCAAAGACTATATTATAATCTCAACATTTGACAAAAGCACTCTTCACATTACTTTGTTTATCGGCCAATTAAAATGCAAAAAAACAGATTTTTAAAAATCAGGTTTAACAGATATTAAACAAGATACATGGGTTGAGTTCTTTCTCTTCTCCCTTCTTCCCTACTCTAAGGCTCAGCTTTACACAGCAGTGGAAAAAGGGAACCTCACCCTTCCCTGCCTTCTACTAATCTCTTCATCAGAAGGACCAAGAGACTTAATCTACACCCACAGAGTTCATAAATCCCACTGCTTCCTGATGAAGCACAGTGGGATTAATTACAACAAATGAGCTGTATATCATTCCGTATACCTGCAATATTAACCCCAGTCATTTACAGCCGACTCTCAACCGAAATGGGAACTTACAGGAGGAGAGAAGACCCAAGGCAGCACAGCAAACCCCAGGGACAGACTTCAGTCCCAGAACAACTTTTCCTGATCACTGTGGGATTTCTATGAGGCATTCAAAGGCCAAGGTGGAAACCAAATTCTTTAGCCAAAATACTGTTGATCTGCCCGCCTGAAATTATCTGTTCTAATAAGTGAAACTAGCATTTATGCCTCCTGAATGCTGCTTATCTTACACTGGCAGACAAACTGGAAACCTTGTTTTAACGTGGATCACTAGCTGGAGAAACTCTGAGTTAAAATGAAGAGACATCTCTCTACTCCAAATGTTTTGGCTGCCTTCAGACATCAAAGGAAACTTTCATGAATCACCAGGTGAAAGCAGCAGGAAAGGAAGCGCAGTCTGTATTTGTTGCAGGTACACTCAAAGAGGACAATCACATAATAAACAAGAAAGGGAAAAAAAAAAAAGCTGTGGGAGACGGTCCCTCTCCAAACAACGTCCAAACACACCCAGATGCCCAAAATTCTCCTCTGCTCAACATCTGAAATTCTCTTTTCTCTTTACACGTGAAACGCGATAACATCTCCCTGCCTGACCGCGTCCGAAAAGCCTTCCCAACTCCGGGGTAACTGACTGCTCTTTGAGGTCTTCCAGTTACTTCCTGGTGGCCCCTCAGCAACCCGAACTCGGCCCCCATATTTCACTTCTCCCCCGAGTCCCAGCCCTCCCC
>SJXQ01002052.1:0-66932 GCA_006408695.1 Aepyceros melampus | reverse complement strand
CGAACAGGCTGTCCGAGAGCAGGTACTGGGCCACGTCGCGGGCCCGGGGTCCCCCGGCGCTCGGCCGGACGAGCGCGGCCGGGTCTGGCTGCACCGGGGCCGTTACCGGCTCCGCCTCTGTGGGCCCGGGCCCGGGCCCGGCCTCGGGCTGACTGAGAGCGCGGTAGGCGCTGACGATGGTGCCGAGCAAGGCCAGGCCGCTGAGGCCCGTGTAGGTGCGGAGGCTGGGCCAGGGGAAGCGCTCGAGGAAGAGCAGCGGCATGGCGGCAGCGGCGGCTTCCAGCCCCCAGGCCTCCCCGCGCTGCGGCCGGGTCCTGGCGGCCTCGCGAACGGCGCCCACGAGCTCTGGCGTCGCTGCCGCCGCCGCCGCCGCCGCGCCGGGCCGGGCCGGGCCGCTCCTGGCCGCTCCGCCCCGCGCCGCTCCCGCTGCTGCCCCTGCCGGCGCGGAAGAGCCTCGGCTGGCTCCGGGCTGGCCGCCGCCCCCAGCAGGGTGCGGGCGGGACGGGCGCGGGGGCGCGGCCTCGGTCCCCGCCCCCAGCGGTCGCGCTGCCGCCTAGCTGGCGGAGGCCCCGGCCGCAGGCCCTGCGGCCCAGCACCCAGCATTATCTTCCGCAGACACTCCAGCGCGGCCTGGCCCGCGGACGCTCAAGGCCTCCGCCCTGGGCCGGGCCCAAGCGTCACTCAGGCCCGACGGCGCTGACGGGCGGTCGAGCGCTGGCCGCGTGGGCCCATCCGCGGGACTCCGGGACCCGGGCCACCGGGCGTCCGGCCCCTTGTCCCGTAAGCAGGTTACCTCAGAGCCTCCCTGTGGGCCTGGGAGCTTCCCAAGTGGCTGAAAGAGGAGATAGTGCTTAGGGAATAATAGAAGCCCTGGCCCCATGGAAAGACAATATATCAACACTCTCAAATTCCTCGCAAATAAAGTTTCTGCTGTTTACTAGAAACACCCGGCGAAGTCTAAAGTGAACCTGATTTCAGTTCAGTTCAGTCGCTCAGTCGTGTTCGACTCTTTGTGACCCCATGAACTGCAGCACAGCAGGCCTCCCTGTCCATCACCAACTCCCGGAGTTTACCCAAACCCAAGTCCATTGTGTCGGTGATGCCATCCAACCATCTCATCCTCTGTCGTCCCCTTCTCCTCCTGCCCTCAGTCTTTCCCAGCATCATGGTCTTTTCAAATGAGTCAAATCTTCACATCAGGTGGCCAAAGTATTGGAGTTTCAGCTTCAACATCAGGAAATAAAAATGTGTTCCCTCATACACCAGGGTAGGAATGTAACAGTGCGGATACTTTGGAAAGTGAGGTCAGCTCTTCAAAAAGTTTAAACCTAAGAGTGACCATTTGACCTAGCAATTCCATTCCTAGGTGGTATACCCAAGAGAAATGAAAACACACTGCCACACAAAATGTCAACACAAATGTCAATAACAACGTTATTCTTAACAGTCAGAGTTAGAAACAACCCTAATGTCACTCAAGGGACAAATAGATAAATAAGGGATAACCCCCTAAAATGGAACAGTAGTCAGCCATGAAAATGAAGTAGGAAACATGCTGCAAGGACAAAGCTTCAAACTGTGCTAAGTATAAGCATACACACAAATGGCCACATAGTGCAAGTCCATTTATATGAAATGTCTAGCATAGGCAAAAACATAAAGTAGGTTAATGATTGATGAGCAATAGGGAGATGAGGAAACAGGTATAAAAGCTAAACATGGATTTCTTTTTGAGGTGATGAAAATGTTCTAAAATTTTGGTGACTGTAGCAGAAATCTGAATATACTAAAAATCTTTATTTGTATAGTTATATGGTGAATTATGTAAATTATAGCCCAATAAGGCTGTAACAACACAAAAGACAGAGAAAAAAAGAGCTATGGAACAAAAGTGCTACCTTGGGGGGTCTTATTCCTTGTTGTATCTCCAAGGCCTTGACAAGTGCCTGATGTAGAGTAGGTGTTCAGCAAATATTTGTCAAATCTTACAAACTTTCAAAGGCAAAAGACTAAATTATGTTCAAGGTCTCATGCCTAATATTCTAATACTAAAAGTTTATTAGTTAGAAAACAAAAGATGGTTCAGCTCAAGGTTATTACTATCCAATTTGCAATTTTTAGAAACATCCTATTAAAGGCCTTGTGATGAACACAAGAGTTTGGCTTTTACCGGGGAGAGGATGAGTGCCTACACACACACACTTTTTTATATGAGATCTGTATGATTACACTTTCGGTGCCCTTTGATTCTCTATCTGCAGGCATTTGATTAAAATGCTAAACTTACATTTGTATTGGTAAATTAAAATTTCACTTTGAAAAAGGGATTGTAATTTTCCACAGAATGTTCTACTTTTATCTGGGCCCCCATAAATTTTAAACCACACTATCCTACAATCCACATTCAATCCAAGTCACAATACAGTTACAAAATATCATACACCAAGCTTGTCAAATCTTAATGGGCTATTAAGATACGCAGATGACACCACCCTTATGGCAGAAAGTGAAGAGGAACTAAAAAGCCTCTTGATGAAAGAGGAGAGTGAAAAAGTTGGCTTAAAGCTCAAATTCAGAAAACGAAGATCATGGCAGCTGGTCCCATCACTTCATGGGAAATAGATGGGGAAATAGTGGAAACAGTGTCAGACTTTATTTTTGGGGGCTCCAAAATCACTGAAGATGGTGACTGCAGCCATGAAATTAAGACGCTTACTCCTTGGAAGGAAAGTTATGACCAACCTAGATAGCATATTAGAAAGCAGAGAGATTACTTTGCCAACAAAGGTCCATCTAGTCAAGGCTATGGTTTTTCCTCTGGTCGTGTATGGATGTGAGTTGGACTGTGAAGAAAGCCAAGCACCAAAGAATTGATGCTTTTGAACTGTGGTGTTGGAGAAGACTCTTGAGAGTCCCTTGGACTGCAAGGAGATCCAATCAGTCCATTCTAGAGATCAGCCCCAGGATTTCTTTGGAAGGACTGATGCTAAAGCTGAAACTCCAGTACTTTGGCCACTTCATGCGAAGAGTTGACTCATTGGAAAAGACTCTGATGCTGGGAGGGATTGGGGGCAGGAGGAAAAGGGGACAACAGAGGATGAGATGGCTGGATGGCATCACCGACTCGATGCCATGAGTGAGTTTGAGTGAACTCCGGGAGTTGGTGATGGACAGGGGGGCCTGGCGTGCTGTGATTCATGGAGTCACAAAGAGTCGGACACGACTGAGGGACTGAACTGAAGGTACAATATTCTACCATCTTGAATTCGAAGTGCTATACTCTGAATTGTATTTTGAGAGAACCATTATTTTCTGTGTGTTAAAACTAGGCAACCTGTTTTCTGGAATGACATTGTATTTAATATCAGCTTTTAACATTTGATTCTGACTATATAATAAGCATGGCTTCCTGGCTCAGTGGTAAAGAATCTGCCTGCAATGCAGGATATGCAGGTTCAATCCCTGGCTCAGGAAAATACCCTGGAGAAGGAAATAGCAACTCACTCTAGTATTCTTGCCTGGGAATCCCATGCACAGAGGAGCCTGGCGGGCTACAGCCTATTGGGTCACAAGAATTGGATGTGGTTTAGTGCTAAACAAAATTTTATAAAGTCTAAATATTGAACTTTCAGAAGCTTGAAATTTCTGAAGATTCAATATGAGAATATGTGACATTAACCGAACTAAGTAAGGTTATTTTTTATTTGCATTTTAAGATTTTAGAGGTTGGTGTCTGGATATTTTACTAGGGTAATAATTTTCATCATCTGGTTCTAAGGCCTCTGTGACAGGGGAGGCAATTGGATGAATATTCATGGAGTCCATGATTAGAGGTCTCCCCACCTCCACCTTCATTTCAGAGTACCATTTATCCTTCCTGGATTCTTATGACTTTGGGTAGGCCCCTACTCCCAATAATGACTGAGACTGAATTCCCTGCCATCTTTATGGGATGGGGGCTCTGATCTGGTTTGACTGAAATAAATGTAGCATTTCAGATAAACCAGAGTTGTGAGGATTCATTATTTAGATATATTAGTTTTCATTTTCATATCAAAAATCCTTCTATATCCATGACCTCATTTGACTTTCACCCTGCCATGAGAAAGGCTGAGCAGTTTTCATGTTAAGGTTCTGAACAGCCTAGAACCTGTTCTAAACGAAACTCATTTAATCAGTAGCCTTCATTGTTTGCCCAAAGAATTCTGTTGGTGTTTTCATTAGCTTGACCAATGTGTTCCACTACTGAATCCAGCAGAGGGGAAAAAATAACCAAGTCAACTTCATAGGGAAAAAAAGCTAATAGGAATATTACAACGTGTAGCTTTTGTTTCATAATTTTTCATAGCTCTGTGGTGCCTGCTGTAACATATACTAGTAAAATTTTCAGAAAAACTTCACAATAACTTTATCAGGTTTGTTCAACCTTTGTTCAAGGTTATGGTTTTATTACACATATGCTCAAGTTCTGAGTTACTATTATAATGATGGAATTAAATTACAAACTGTTACAGAAGTAGCAAGCATGGTGTCACAGACCATCATGACCTTCAAGCAAATTTGACTGAAAGAAAAAAAAAAAAAAAACTGAAGTCAATACTTTATGGAAACTGAGCTTCCAATGATATAACACAGTTAGCAAAATTGTATGTCTACTTGTAAATCCCAAGTTCCAAGTCCTTTCACATTGCAGAAAATGACCCTTTCACCTCACAGGAAACTGAATCTGCCTAAGACCACTGCCAACACACAAGGGAGGAATGTAAGAGGAGGGCAACATAGACGCCCCAGGTCTTCAGGTCCTTGCTGTTACGCTAGTTGTCTCTTACCTAATGTAATGGTCCCTGGCCAACGACACTGAAAAACAATCACACAGGATTTCTAATGACACACTGTGGTTAGTAGCCACACACAAAAGTCAGAGTCATTCTGTTTTGATTTTTTTATTGAAATGACAATAAAATAAAATAAAAAAAGAACAGTGAACATTTTAATCAAACTTTAACTTTACAATTATAAAAATATAACGAAAACTTCAGTTTCTTTTATACATTTTTCTATAAACTTAACACCAGAGTAATTCTCAAAGCCAAACTATAAATGATTCTTGTACACTATGATGTGAGTACAGCAACCAAAGTTTAAGTTTTTAAAGCACTGATCTTTCCCTTAACATGATACATTTTCCCATCTTAACTCTAGTCTCACAATACAATCCAACACTAAAATACAATTACATCTTAACTGGCTTAATCTAGACTTACTTAGGTTTTAGTTTTCTTTTTCCCCAAAAGAAGCTAGATAAATATAATACAAGCTAATATTAAAGTGTGTTTTATGGCTCAAGTCAAATTATAGTATTATGCTTTGCATTATGTATTTAACAAAAGCAAAGAGTTTCAAATGAGTCCAGTTTAAACCAAATAATGAGTGATGTAAAACATGTGGAGTAATTATGGGAAGCCAAACCTTACACTTATAAAAGCTGACTTGTATCTAAGTCAAAGCCCACTAAGCCTCTTCTGGCAAATGCAATATGCAAAATTTCGCTCTCTCGGACGTGGTCTTAGTGAGGGGCGTAAACTGTTCCAAACACTATGAATGAGTGAAAACATCAAGTTTGAGGAACTCCAAGGGAAAAAAGTACTCCAAGCATTTCGTCTCAAGTGACTGAACAAGTACTTTAAAAAATAGGCATTAAAAAACTGAAAGTATAGTGAGTCACACTATTTAAGGGAATTTTAAGTGAATGGCTAGTTGGTTTGCTGAATCTGAGGAACTCCACCTCTCACTTCTGACTAAACATATTAGAAAACAGACTGGCCAGTTTGGTTATGTTTGATCCAAATAAAATACTAACTCAACAAAACCCTTAAACATAAAAAAGGGATTACTGCAACAAACAATGCTGTAATAATTACAAGGGAAGATAACGATAAAAAGTAAAAAAACCTTTTAACTGTTGTCAAAAGATGGATTCAGACACAGAATTGTCATTATGCTATTTTAAGTATCATCCACTTATTAAAAAAATCACAAGTCTTCATCACATAGAAAGAAACAAAAATTTCACTTTTCTTTAAAGGGATGTCAATCCTAAATATGATTTATAACATATGAGTAAAACTTTATTTTTTTCCCCCTCAATCTATTGAATACTTTCCAATGCCATTTAGTAGTTTTATATAGAATATGCACTACATGGCATATATTGTAATTATACAACGCAAAAGGCGGCTTTCGTTTACAAACAAACCTGGAAAACAAGGCATTCAAACATATAAGTCATTTAAAACTAGTCAGTATTGATTATGTAAAGAATTGGAATGAACATTTTAAGACTGTTAGTTCTTGAAGAAATGATAAGAACTTACATATCAAAGTGTTAATTAAACAGTACCCTGTACCCTCTTTCTAATGGACTACATCAAATTTGAACTTCCCCAGTTCTATTTTCATCAGGAAACCTAACAAGAGAGCATTGGGATACAACTATAACAAGTTCAAAGACAAGTTTTAAAATGTGTTTGTATTATGAATTTTAACTCAAAATCAGATCTATTATATTCCAGGTTAGTAACTCCAGCTTACTATTTTTCTCACGTAAGCCCCAAGGTATGGCTGACTCAAGCACTTTCATTACTGGAAGTAATGATCAGAAAGGATTTCTAGGTCAAAGCTTGAGTTACAAAAGAACATGAGCGGCCTCAAATCGGATGACGTTTCAACTCTAACACTCCTTACTGACACCACTTCAAATCACACCACGAAAAAGTCCGCCTCTCTTCACTTTCTCCAAAGGGCATGAGCTAACACACCTGAAAGTGGTCACCACAGCTTTTCAACTGGAGGCCAGAAACAATCATGGAAGGTAGGCTGGAGATTAAGCCATGTCCATCTCTGCCTTCCCCAATCTTGTAGAATGCATCAGTGAGCTCAACAGTAAAATTACAGTTAGCTAGAAACATGTGAATGTGAAGCAGAATGGCAGAACTGTTACACTTGAAGGAGGGGGACTATCCATAGAAACAGGGGCTCTTTCAAAGCCGGTCCCTGGTCATTTTTGGTCCTGGAGACAGGTGCTCACCTATTAGTAGGCACAGTTATAGCCACTTTTAGATTCACAACCGTGTGACGGTTTCTTAGGACCTCACCTAAATAAAGCTGAATGTTTAAAATTGCTCAGTTGCTCTTTGTCTCATTTTCTCAAGCCTAAATAGGAAGAATATATGATGTATCTTTCACATCACCCAATATCTAGGAGAATAGCTTTGTCATCAGTTCCATAAAGATGCACAGCTAACCAAAAGTTCGTTTCTATCTATGAAAAACGTTAACTAGCAATCTATTTTAGTAGCTGCATCTTATAAGACTTCTTCTACATTAAACCTACAATCAACCGTTTGTAATAAGGCATACACAATGTACTATTAAGCAATAACAAGGCCAATTGTTTTGCCTTAAGAATTTTTTTTATTCCCTCAAATTTGATCCTAAGTTAACTGTGCTTTTAAGATTCTTAAATTTGGTATTTTTCTCTTAGGCTGACAAAATCTAATTCTGATTATTCCAAAATATTTTTGAAAAGGTTTTATGTCACTTTTTAAAACCAAACTTTCATCTCATTGGCTATAACTCCACATTAATTGAAATAACAAACTTTATAATCCAAGAGTTTAAACCTAACAAACCCACTTTTAGAAACTTCCTTCACAGATCACCATTTCACCACAGCCATAAAAATAACTTAAGACACATAACTGCACAAGAGCACAGATAATGAATACTTCCATTATGGTGGGGGGGAGTGTTTAATTGAGCCCTGGACCTCTTTTTATACCAATTCCCACGACATTCTCTGACCTAGTCAATTTTAACAGTTTCCTGTATGGCTAATGTCTGTTGCTTGTGAAATAAGGTCTAGCTACGCTGGTATAAAATGTACTCATCAGTAATACACTTGGAGTTCTGCTGTGATATAACTGATAGAGAGTGTAAAACTGGTATAGCAGTTGCACCTTGGATTCAATCAAGCAAATGTAGTTCCCCAAAGTAACAGACAATTCTCATCACAAGAATCTACAACATGTTCTTGGGAGTATAACCCCAAGAATGGTATCAGAGCGAACAGTCTCACTTAAGCCTTCACCAGGGCCTGACTGACCTTAATCTGCCATTATATCTTAACATTCACCTGTCTAGTTGGGGAAAAGCAATCCTCGCCTGTAAGAATTTTACAAGTTTAATGTGAAATTAAAAAACAAAACAACAACAACAAAAAACAAATAGAAAGAAGTCCACTTTCTTTAATGTTGTACAAAAAGTATTTGTGTAGAACCAAAAGTAAACTAAACAGTACCACATTTGTTTACAGCACTATCTAGCTTTTCACATTAACTTTACTATTCAGACAATAGAAAGTAGGTGGTAATTTCAGGACTGGGAAAGAGATAACACCAAAAAAACTTCAGGGATGTTTATTCTACACTGTGTATAGCTGTGCTCACAGAGACGGCTTCTCTTACTTCTCTGCTGTGCAGCAACTCAGTTGTATATAAAATTGAACCTGAATTTTAAAAAGAAAAATATCTTCATTAAAAACAATATTATTTACATTTTTTCTACCTTATCTGGACATTAAAACTCTCCCTTGATATTTTGGGCATTTTCTACATAGACACCCTTTTCTTCCACTTGTCATACTTACATTCAATGCTGCTAAATATTTATAATGTAAAAAAATTCTAATTGTGTAAGTTTGATTATCCACTTTCCTTGAGGGAAGTAAACATTTTTATACCTCATTGTATTCTGACCACCCAGCACAATTACTGTTACCTGACAGTAGATGGATCATTTTAAATAAATGAATAACATGACTCTTTTTTCATATCCCATACTTCAATGTGTAACCCATCAACAGACCAAAGCAGAGGAACAAAACATGAAGTCTGACTTCAGTGCCAGAACAGACCAATTTCACACTAAACACGCTTTCACAGAAGGCCAAGATCACAACTGAAATTGTTTTTAAAGTAACATTTGTTAAGCATTTATCAGGTGCCTGGCATTATTCTAAGCACTTTATTATATGTTATTTCACCTAGTCCTTATAAATCTATGAAGCTGGGTCTACCATCCCCCTTTACAGGTGAAGAAATAGGTATAATAATTTGTTAAGAGACCACACTGCCTGGAAGCAACGATGGTGGAATTCAAATCCACACACTGACTATAGAATCCGTATTATTAACCACTACGTTACTCTATGAGTCCTATCTGTTACTGACAAGGACCTCAACCAGTGTAAGTCAATTTAAAAAACAACACAACACACATTTCTCATCACTTCATTTGCCTTAAAAGAAAAAAAATTAAGCTCCATGTAAAAATTCAGGACTTAATCCTACATGCCCCAACTTGGACCTAAATAGATTTCCCAATGAGTAATGAGAATACTCATTACGACAAGAGATTCAATTCTCCACAGTTTTATATACATAACTTCCATCATTTTTATTATACATTGTCAACTATGATTTTACCATCTCTTCTTTGAATGATTTCAAACTTACCTGTAGAAAATACCAGATTTGGAGAAGAACAGATGCACAAATACCAGAATGTCATGCTGCAACTTAAGGTCTGAGGACATAGTCATCTTTGGCTTAATCTACACAAGACCTAGGGATCCATCTACTGTCTTAGTTTCCTTGAAGACCAAATTTATGAACTATCCCTCCTCAAGTGGCTTGAATTATTTTAAATCCGGCAGTTTAGATGAAGCAAACACAAAAAGCCCAACTCTCCATACCTGCTCAAAAGCTGGGGGAGACTAGAAATGATGGGTCCATATCCAGGTGCATTGTCGTACAGTTCAAACAGTGGCGCAGCCACCAGTTTGTAATTTTTAGGGACTGCAAACAAGGCTAAAACAAAAATAGTGTTTATTGGCTAAAATAAAAACAATATTCATTTTCTACATTTCCTTATATAAACAATGCTTCTACTTCACTAGTAATCACCAATTTTACACTTGAGAAACTTCTGAGGAAAAAAATAATTCTCATTAACACATTTTGGTTGTCTCTTTTAAGCAAAGGTCAGTCACAGCTTTGAAATGGACTCTAAAGAAATCCATGCTGTTAACAACCAAGAGCACCTTATGAGTGCTGGCTCTGGGAGAAAGGGGAGGAGACCCTTGATCTAATTTATTTTGAATTCCATTTTAAAAGTATCAAAAACCAGAGTAATTAGTTGTTAATGTGCACAACAGAGCTAAAGACTCGTTAAAAAATCAATTAATCTGTCTCCTAAAATTTTATCACAATGTGAAATTAATACCAGCAGCTAAACAGTTATTAAAAATACTATAATCTGATATTTTTGGCTCCAGTTATTTACTCTTCCCCAGTAACGTAACTGGCATATCCAAGAAAAACTAGGTAATTATGGATAAAAATGGTATGTGTTTTTAGTTTTCAATAAATCCCCAAATTCAAGTAACTTGAGGAAAAATACAAATAGAAATATCCTTGATATTACACTACAGAAGTTTTTAGATGGCTGCCTTCAAGAACAAAGTAACTTACCTTTCTCTTGAAGCTGAACCAGAAACAACTTCTTATGCTCCTTAGGTTTTGTAATATGTGCAGGAATATATGGATACTAAAATAACAAGAGAATAATTTGTAGTTGCCAAGACATCCCTGACACCTCTCATGCCTCTACTGACCAACTTCTCCCTTTCAGACTTTAAGCTCAAGTATCAGGCCTGAAGACCAGCTTCTTTATAACCCCAAAAGAATTTTAACATGTACACCATGGCTTCATCTATTTCTTACGTGTTTATCCCCTAATACAGTGTAAACTCCCTGAAGAAGAATCCTTTCTAGTTTCCCTAACAGATCTGGTACCTAAGGATGAACTAATAAATACATGCTTTAATAAATATAAAATATCAAGCAGTAAATGATTCAGTCACAGAAACAATTATAGGTTGACAAGTTTAAATACAATGAAGTCTGACATAAATATTTATAATAATAGTCGTCTTTTAAAAACATATCATTACAAAGTTAAATTTGCTAGAATCCTGATGCAGACCATGTTTACTAAATAAAAAGTTTAAATACAATGAGGTGCTTGACAGGAAATTTCTCCCCAATTTCTCCCCACAATCACCACACCCCTCACATGGGACAATGCTGTAGGAACACTGGATGAGCGGTCTGTCAGCTGAACAAAGTCAAATTGTTTGTGAAAATGGAGAAAATATTTTGAAGAATGCAAAGGAAGAAGAGAATTACAGAGGGAAGGTTGCTACCTGAGAAAGAAGAATTTTACACAAAGAATTCTAAAAGTCTAAGATAAAGATTTCTTCTTCTGCTGCTGTGCACACATAATGAAACCTCTCCTGCATCTCCCCATATACATTCAGAGAAGCCTACCTTCCTTTTTGAAGTATTTGAGGGCAGGGGAATTTAAAAAGTGCTAAAAACAGGCATAATGGGAAAGGAGGATAAAAACAGAGGCTGCCAAAAGGAGGTATCAGCATCCCCATTTCTGTAAGAAACTTGTGCAGAGACTAAGTATCCTTCCCAGAATGATCCAGTTAAGCAGTGATGCCAGGATTCAGCTGTGTCTATCCAACTCTTACCTAACTAGAAAGGCCTATTCCCACTGTGCCATCCCAATGGGACCTAAACAGTCCTCTGACTACAGTAATCCCATATCAGAGCCATCCCTAGGGTATAGTGAATCAAGAGGCTAGCTACCCCAGGCTTTGGAGGTACCGCACATGATCATGAAAACCATGCACACTGGCATCAGAGAGATCCAGTGAGGAGATCGCGCTTCAAAACAATAGAAGCGTGGACAGCAGGGATGGCGCAGCCAAAAGGAACAGGATTGCTGAAGCAGGACCATGAGCTAACTGCTGGGGCTGAGTGACAGCTAATGGGATTTGTTCACTTTTACTATGCTTCTTTTGTACATATTTGAAATTTTCCTTTAAAAGAAAAAACGCTTGGTTTTATTTTTTTTAATTTAAATTAACAAGAGAAAAAAGGAAATTTCAAGTCAAATTCTATTACGAACTTTTAAAATGGCTAGAATTAAATCAGTTTCCTACTTCCCCAAATGCCCAGCAAATATAACTGAACACTGACCTGAGGAGGCTCAAAATTTGGTCTCCACCAGTTGCCAATGCAGTCATCGATGACCCAGTCTTGCAGGACTCCATCTTGACGACCTAATATCTGTCAAAAAGAAATGATAAAGCCGGTAAACTAAATATACGTACCAATGAATATCCTTCTTCAGTGAAGAAGGTATTTTTCACAACATGCCTAATAAAGATGAATAGCTAATATGCCCCCATATAAACTTCCTTTCTACAATTTATCTGTGTCATTCTGCCCAAGGAATAATCTATTAGTTCAAAACTGGCAAGCTAGCATCAACATGATGATGGAGGACCAACCCATCTGTTCTGTGCCTTGGCACTGAAAATCAAAGACTAATTACCTATATCAACCAACAGCATACAACAGTTTTCTAGAATCAACTACAGCTTTTGTAAATCACCCACCTAGCCAAGCTACAGAAATAAGTATGCAAAACTTAGTTTTCATTTCCATAAATCTGTATATCATAAGATTAAATTTAACTTAATCAGAGTTATGTTCTACACATTTTAATTAGCCAAAAATGGTCTTACAAAGTTCATGATGAGAAAAAGCAGTTAACTGTCCCACTTTACCATTCCCACTGGCTACAACTTTCAACTTTAGCAGTTTTCCCCTCTGGTATTTGTCTCATTTTTAAAAGCATTCTTCTTGTTTTTAAATAAACTGTTTATCTCAGTTTCAGGTTTACAGAAAAGTTGAAGCCTAGAACTAAGGAAGCCCTATAACTCCAGCTGTGAATCAGAGCTGAGAGCATCTACAGATTGAAGAGACTTCCCAAATATACCACAGCCAGTTTTCCCTACTATTAACATCTTACATTAAGATAGCGTATTTGTCACAACCAAGGAACCAACACTGATAACCTTATTATTAACTGAAGTCCATATTTTCATCAGATAACCTTCATTTTTCCTAATGTTTTTTTTTTTCAGTTCCAGAATCCCACCCAGGATATTACATAATATTTGCATTTCTCCTCAGGCTTCTCTAAGACTGACAGTTTCTCAGACTTTCCTTATTTTTGATAACCTTCAGTTTCGAGAGTAGGAGTTAGATATTTTGTATTATAGAATGTCCCTCTATTAGACCGAGATTTCAGATTTCAGGGAATTGGGGAAGGAAAATCACAGAGGTAAAGTTTCATTCTCATCACATCATTGCAAGGGGGTACATTCCATTAACATGATTTATCACTGATATTAACCTTGATCACCTGGCTGAGGTAATATTTGTCAAGCTCTCTACTATACTTTTTAATAGTTACATTTTTAATATTCTTTTATGACCATTTGATTGCTTTTCATTTTTAAAAACCTTTAAAAAAATTTAACATCCTCTACTGTAGAACAAGAATTTAGATCTTAAAACCATATTCCCCACTTGTACTTTCTCTTCTACCATGCTCCCATTGTCAGTATTTAAGTCAACATTCAGTATTTAATATGACTTTGTGAATCAGCAGAACATTTATTAAACTATAATTACACACCCCTACTTGAACAACTATCCTTTCCTTCAGAGACAATACTCATTTCAGTCACTATCACTAATTCATTCCCCACATTCTCCACAAGAGCTTCAATTTCTTCTTAGTTCAAATATTATTCTATCAAATATTATTTATTTTCCTAAGAGATATTTTTCTATCATCCTGCTTCAATCTGTAGTTGCTCTCAGCCTTGATTCACAGCTGGAGTTCTAGGGCTTCCCTTGTTCTCTCTCCTGTGTTATTAGATCCTCTCTATATTCTTAACCCTGTCCCTTCTTTCTTTGTTCATTCTTTCATTTTAGTGGTGAATATTCTCCATCCACTAGCTTCCTAAAAAAAGGTACAAAAGACATCACCTTTATAGAAACTCTGCTGGGCTGGAAATAACTTTATCTGCACACTTGACTTATAGTTTGATTAGATAAAAAGGTCTCAGATGGACACTGTGTACTTTCAGATTTATGAAGGTATGCTCCATGAGGACTTAGCTTCTGGTATTGTTTCTGAGAGGCTGATGCCATTTCTAACTTTAATGTTTTTGTATTTAACCCAGGTCTACCCATTCCTTCTCCCCATCTTTGGAAACTTTCAGGATTTCTCTCTTTACCTTTTTTCTGGAGAGAAGGCCAGTAGGTCTTTTCAATCTGAAAACTAATGATTAGGTTTGGGAAACTTTCTTGAATTATTGCTTTGTTAATTCCTTTTCCTCTGTTTTATTTATCCAGGTTAGATTTTATTTTTTAATTGAATTATAGTTGCTTAACAATGTTTCAGGTGTACAGCAACATGATTCAGTTATACATATACATATATATATCTTTTTTCAGATTTTTTTCCATTATAAGTTATTATAAGATACTGAATATAGCTTTCTTTGCTATATAGTAGATCCTTGTTGTTTCTACAGTTTATACTGATCCTTTTCTCTTACCTATGTTCTTTTTGTTCTACTGTCTGGTAGATTTCAACTCAATTTTTTAACTCACTACTCAATTTTTAATTATGCTTTTTAAAAAAAATTACTCGAGTCCTTTTTTGTTGGCTATATAGTCTGTTCTAATGGCATACTGTTCTACAGATAACAATGTCTCCTTTTATCACATCAAAAATATTAATTATAATTCTGCTGATAACTGAATTTTCTGTTTCTGCTAGTTCCCTTTGTTTCTTTTGCTCTTTCCTGTTTAGAAGTTTTCCCCAAAAGCCTGGTGATACTGGTTACCTGCTCACAATTAAGGGTAAAATAACCTGCTTAACTGACAACTCTGTGTACATGAGTGACAAGGCTACCCTAGTTCTTTGGGTAGATTCCCAATATTATCTATCATTAAAGTATTCTTTGGAACTCTCCATTTTCTCCAGAAAAAAAAACAAAAACAACCTTCTAATCTTCAGCCTGGGGTATATAAAACTAGCTGTTAACACTATCAGCCTAGTAGAAGTCTCACTATCCAGGCTGTAACTTCACTTATTCTCCCCACCTCCTTAACTTTTTCACTGCTTAGTTTTTTCCAATTTAATCTCTACCAAGAATTAATCAGCAGCCAGTCTTTGCCTAAATGTAAAGTAGGGAAGATGATCTAGGTACATCAATAATCCTATGAAGACTGCCAGTCAATTCAGCTTTCAGTCCATGCACACCCCCTCTTTCACAAGTACCCCCAAATCCTAAGCTTTTCTGATGTTTTAGAGTGCTGGGTCCTTGACTGCCCTTCTGGGAGGCTCAAGTTTTGGCTAAGTCAATTATGATTCGCTCATCTGTCTTCTACCTTCAAACATTTTTTCCTTGTTACCGTCTCATTTTACATTCCATCAGCCTATTGGCTGCTGCTGCTAAGTCGCTTCAGTCATGTCCAACTCTGTGCGACCCCATAGACGGCAGCCTACGGGATTCTCCAGGCAAGAACACTGGAGTGGGTTGCCATCTCCTTCTCCAATGCATGAAAGTAAAAAGTGAAAGTGAAGTCACTCAGTCATATCCGACTCTTAGCGACCCCATGGACTGCAGCCTACCAGGCTCCCCTTTCCATGGATTTTTCAAGCAAGAGTACTGGAATGGAGTGCCATTGCCTTCTCTCTAAAACCCCTTTAATGTTTTTTGGTGGAGTTATAAGAAAAAGCTGAGGTGAGGACGTAGGTTCAATCTATCGTATATAAATGAAAGTTCAAACACAGCCGATATTTAAGACTAACACTGCATTTTAGAAATACTAAAAAACAAGTCAAAGTGGAAGAAATACAGGTTTTAGTTTTGTCTCCATTCTGTATTTGCCAAGGATTTTGCACAGAATATGTACGAGTTTTGTAACTAAGAGGGGTTGCATGCTAAGAAAGAAAACTATTTATGAAACAGCCTACAATCTCAAAAACCTCCAGCATCTATATGCATCTGGCCTCAAGTCTTTAGAGACAGACATTAGAAGAGCTTCTAAAAAGTAGCACATGGAGAAGGAAATGGCAACCCACTCCAGTACTCTTGCCTAGAAAATCCCATGGACAGAGAAGCCTGGTACACTACAGTCTATGGGATTGCAGAGTCTGACACGACTGAGTGACTTTACTCACTTCACTTAGCATGTTCTGAAAGGTTGAGGGTGGATTCGAAGGTTTTGGCCACTTCATGGCCTTGTTTGGATCTTTCGGGTCTTGTCTGGTCTTAGAAATGGGCGACTTTCTAAAAATTAAAAAAATAAAAAATAAATAAAAAGTAGCACAACCTGGGCAAAGCCTGAAAGGTATGTGCAAAAATGAAAATAGGTATGTAACAGGAATCATTCTCCTGTCAAAATCCCAACACCTACTCTGGGATAAAATTACCTGCATTCAAATCTCCAGCTTCACCACACACTAGCTGTGAAACATCAAGGAAGCTACTTGCACTTTCTGTGCCCTATTTTATCAGTAAAACAGGATTAATAGCACCCACTTCCTAATGCTATTATGATGTTTAAACAAATTATGGCATGTAAAGCACTTAGAACATTGCTTAGCAGTCAATACTCAGTAAATGTTTTATTAACCATTATTGCTACATCAACTATTTCAATGGAAAATAATGCTATAACAAAGTATAAGTTCAACTTACAGAAAATAAACATTGTACTAACACTCTAAGATTTATGTTTTATTTATAGAAAACTAAATATTTAAAATAAACTCATCCTTTTCAAGGCATAAAAAAATCTGACTATGCATTAATTGATGATATTTAGATGAGCATTAATGATCAAAGTGGTTAAACAGAAAAATACCTCTGTCATTAAGCGCTTTAGTCCTTCAACTTCATCTTCTCCTGGATTAAGCTCACCACCAGGTCTGTATAAAAGTTAAAATTTCAGCTTTCAACTTGTATTAACAATTTTGGTTAACAGGAAAAACACAATAATTACTATTTCCATCAAGTAGCTTCATAACACATTTCGGTGTCATGTCACATAAGGCAATTAAAGCAAACAAATGTCAAATGGAGGGGGAAGAATGTGCTAGAAAACGGAATTCATGTCCATTCATGAGATTCACAGTAGACAAACCCTAGTCTTAAAATATGTACCACAACATAAACATCACATAGTTGCTGGAAACCAGTACATCCCAATTTTTTCTCTCTGGAAGTTATCTAGTGATAATGGAGTCTAGAAATGCTGAGAAAGCAGTGGACCCACATTCTCTAGATCTGAAGAATGTGGCATTTTTTTAAGAATTTGAGAACACTCAAATTCTAAGTGTTTGAGAACACTCTTTTTAGTACAATCTAGTCAATCAGTTGTGGACTAAACATACTGAGAGATTTATAAATTTAAATGAGAAAACTAAACAATCTATAAAAATGTAAAGCATTGTAAGAATAGGAAATACTATTGATCCTAAGCAAGACATAATATCAATTGTTCTCAGTAATGCTACAAAGACATCTAGAAATTGAACTTGGACTCGTTTGTTTCATAGGGCTTCTCTCAAGCTCAGTCATTAGCATCAACAATACAGAGAAACATGCAGATTTCTAGTTAAACCATAGTGTTCATAAATTAACACTGCAATGGAGAAAAAAGATGCTTTGGAGTTTCTCTTCCAAAAGACTCCAGTAACAGCCATGTTTGTTGAGACAAATGGCTAAAAGCTAAAGCTGTATTAAAGCTGCATAAAACAGCCATCTTATTAAAAGTTGTTTATCTCCAATGACACTTACAATTTGAAGAACGTTGTTCCCAGCTGTAGCAGTACACATGGGGTAGCCGGTGCTCATGGACAATCAAAACCCCTTCTACAGTCCTCCTCATGCCAATTTTATCAAATTCCTCCCTCATGCGCTGAAATCTGGCTGCAACAGAGCTGTCCTTCTCATAGAGGGGCTCTTTTGTACCAAAAGTGTAATTGGTAAGAGGGTACCTGCGATCAAAAGACAGACATCTGAGAACTGTAGACCATAAATTACTAGGACAGACACCAATCACATAAAAGAAACCTTGGTAAAAAGTGTATATATATTGTACTTAGAGACAAAGAATTTGAACAAAGTTAAACAACTAGTTAATAAGACAGCAGAGAAGGAAATGGCAACTTACTCCAGTGTTCTTGCCTGGAGAATCCCAGGGATGGGGGAGCCTGGTGGGCTGCCATCTCTGGGGTCGCACAGAGTCAGACACGACTGAAGCGACTTAGCAGCAGCAGCAGCGACTAGAATCTAGCTCTCTGGACTCTAAAACCAGAGCTTTCATTAGCTCAAGCTGTTACTTCCTACTTGAACTCTCAAGTATAGGTGAAGGGAAGTGAAGTAGTGTCCGACTCTTTGCGAGCCCGTAGACTGTAGCCTACCAGGCTCCTCTGTCCATGGGGTTTTCCAGGCAATAGTACTGGAGTGGATTGCCATTTCCTTCTCCGGGGGATCTTCCCAACCCAGGGCTCGAACCCGGGTCTCCCGCATTGTAGACAGATGCTTTACCGTCTGAGCCACCAGTTCAGGTCAAGTATAGATGACAATATCCTTAAGCTCTTAAATGCATAGAGGAGTGGCTACCTGAATAACCAGCAATCCTCTGGTTTTAGATGCTAACACTGTCAACCTGGCTAATGTGCCCTTGGGCTCCTCTACCAATCTAATCATAAATTCTATTAATTATGGGTGCTAACAGCTGATGTCTTTTTCTACAAACGGAGCCACCACTTTCCATAATCTCCTCAGTTATTTTTTATTTGTGCCAGTCAACTATCATCAGAGTTTTCTGGTAACTTTCTTCTTCGGATGACTTTTCTTTCCCTTCCAAGATGTTGAGCCTTCTGCATTTCTTCTATTCAGTATCTTTATTCTTTCTTTCTCTTCATTTGAATCTTTTGCTGACTAAATGTAATATAAACATTCCCTACTTCTTTGTCAAGAATTCAAAATAAAACATATTGAAAAGTTTTTTTCTTGTCTAATAAATATTTTTTTCCTTAAAAATAGTTTAAAAACTCATATTTCATCACAGGTATCACCTTGTAACCCTTTGATCATAGACTTACAGAAAGCAGCCTTTGATTATAAACCTTTGGGTAAGAATGCTTTGGCCACACTTGCCTGTCCCCAACATATCTTGTCTACCAAAACACCTTGTGTTAGAAGTCAACAACGACATAACTAATCCACTAAGCTATTCTTAGAAGGGAAACAAATCAAGGTTGCCAAAATGGAAAAAAAAAAAAAATTACTTTAATCCCAGAAGCCAAATTCCAGGGATAAGTGAAGCAGCGCTAAAGTAACTAAAATAAACTATTTCCAAGGTGCTCTAAAGATTTTCGGACCTTCCCCAGTAGACTCAATGCTAAATCTAACACCTTCATCATGAGTAGCAGCAACCCCACATAGCACTTTGTGCCCTGCAATCAAAAAAGAAAAGACTTTATATACATTAACATTCAGTTCTCACCACCTGAATTAGAATTAAAGACAGCTCTAATACATCCCTATTGCAAACCCAGCTCTCACATCAAGAGATGCCATTAAGATGAAATATAAGACTGTTCAGCTGTGAAGTCGGTGCCAGCCCAGAGACATCTGCAGTACTTCTATCCTACTGTGAGCTTTGTAAAGCAGGGACTACACCTGACTTCCTCACCACTGTTTACCCAGCATTAATCCTAGTGCCTGCTACAAACTAAGCATTAATGCACTATTTCCTCATAAAATATACTGGAGGAGAGAGAACTTATTTTCAATTTAGGCCATTACTCAACCAGGTCAACTGAATTCACAACACAATTCTTTCTGAATACTGTGATTATACAGGAAGGGTGTGATTATACAGGAGAGGGAAAGTACTGCAAATCCATTAACTCATACCTTTAATGGAGCAAAAATTGAAACATTTCCACCAAGTTAGTTCGACATAATGGCTTGATGAAAAAAATCAAATAATCAAGGTAAAGCAAGGTAAAACTGTGAGCACTAACAACAATAACCAATGAAAGTAATACAGAAGCTGTGCTTTCACATTTTTTTAAAAAACATTGTCTTTTCCATTTCATGGGAATACTATGAGGATTTTTCTAAAGATGCGATATGAAATTAAAATGCTATTATGTTTGTGTAATAGCTAAAGATATTAACTTGTATGTGTATGCTCAGTTGCTCAGTCATATCCAACTCTTTGCCACCCCATGGACCACAGCCCAACAGGCTCCTCTGTCCATGGGATTTTCAAGGCAAGAATACTGGAGGGGTTGCCATTTCCTCCTCCGGGCGATCTTCCTGACCCAGGGATCAAAACGGTGTCTCCTGTTCTGCACTGGCTGGTGGATTCTCTACCGCTAGTGCCACCTGGGAAGTCCGTTAACATACACAGTATCTACTACTTGTATGAAGTGAAGTGAAGTCGCTTTGTTGCATCCAACTCTTTGCGACCCCATGGACTGTAGCCTGCCAAGCTCCTCTGTCCATGGGATTCTCCAGGCAAGAATAACGGAGTAGTTTGCCATATCCTTCTCCAGGATCTTCCCAACCCAAGGATCAAAACTAGTTCTGCACTGCAGCTGGACTTTTACCGTCTGAGCCACTAGGGAATTCCTGTTACTTGTATACTATCTACTAGTTCCAGATTTCATAAACCCAACATTTTTATTACCTCAATTTCCATCACCTGTTCTGTCAAATAAAACAAACCCATCTTTTCAATTCGAATTCCTTTTGAGTATATTTCATTTATTTGAAGATAAAGAAGAGAAACACCTAATGTCCCCTACCAAAACACCAGTATCAGTAAATCTTTGCATCCTTAAATACTGATCAACATAAAGTGCTCATTTTCCTCCATAGCTCGGCATCATGGTGTCTCTCAAACTCTCAGAAATGATTTTTTTTTTTAAGAACAAGCATACTGGTAATTTCCTGAGCAAGACATAGCCCAAATTTCAATTCCCTGCCACAGTTTACTTTTGAGAGTGGCTTTGAAATGCAATGGCTTGAAGTGCTTAAACAATAAGATGTTAACAGTAAAATGCAGCCCACAATGGGTTCTCTGGAGCTACATTTTGGAGGACTGAAAGGGCTTCCCAGGTGGCTCAGTGGTAAAGAATCTGCCTGCCAGGCAAGAGACGCGGGTTCGATCCCTGGGTCGGGAAGATCCTCTAGAGAAGGCAATGGCAACCCACTCTAGTATTCTGGCGTGGAAAATCCCACGGACAGAGGAGCCTGGACGTCTGCAGTCCCTGGGACGCCGAAGGGTCAGACACGGCTTAGAGCCTGAACTACCACCTTCAAGGTTTGTGAAAGCCCATCTACAATGAAAGCCCCAGCCCCCTCCCAAGCTGGGGCCTCCTGGCTGCTCGGATGCTGTCGCTGCGGCGGCGAAGACATGTAACGGAGTATGAGGGAAGTCAGACAGCCCTAAGCAGATGAATAAAATGTATTACACTCAATAAAGCAACAGAGGAAAGGACTAAGTCTGCGCGTTATAGCTAGATCTCGAAAGCTTACTATTAAAGCAAAGCGTAAATGGCAAAAACGATGTTATACCACTCACACCAAATAAAAACACAAAAAATGTCATATACGCGCCGTTAAAGGATAAACACCACGGTTTGCGGCTGGTTATCTTCAAAGACGTGGGGAAAGAATGAGTTCGAAGCGTTTTCTACAATGAATGCAGGGGCATGGAAACAAGCCATCTTTCCAGGAAAGGGAAAACCCTCTCAAGTAGGGCTCTAGCCTGTGGCGCTGGACGGTGAGGAAAGGGAGGCCGCTGAGGGCGCGCCAGAAGACTGGAGTCTTTAGGGGCGCTCACGACCAAGGGGACGCAGATAGAACCGCGCGCGAGGACCAGGCCGCACTTACAGGTGATGGTGCGCTCCAGGGTGAGAGGCTTGGTCTGCTGGATGTATTTGTTGCCGAACTGGGTGACTCCCCGGGGCCAGCCGGTCTGCGAGCGATTGGGCGGCACCACGGACATGCTGGCGAGCTCGGGCACTAGCAGCGAGCGGAAAACGGGAGGCAGGGAGACTTTCCCTGTGTGAGCAGCGGTTGTCTGCGTCCCACTCAGCAGCCGCCGGCGGCCATTAACAAGAGAACGCCGAAAGAGGCGTACGCACGCCGGAAGTGCACCCGGAGCCTCTGGCGGCAGGAAGTAGAAAGGCGGTTTCCTATCCCCCAACGATCCAATCACTGCTGGGATAGCTGCAGTATCTGGAGCTTCCATTGGTAAATCAGGTACTGGTTCCGCCTTCCTTTACCTCAGTGCTTTCTATTGGATAGCGGTAGGGAAACACGGGAAAGGAGGCATCTGGGAATTATAGTCTCCTTAGGAAAAGAGCTGCTACCTCAGCGTGCCGTGGGTCTTGTAGCTAGTGAAGAGATGAACGGAAAGCGGCCTGCTGAGTCCGGTTCTGACCTGCCGGGGAAAAAAGTAAAGAAGGAGGTGATAGCGAAGTTTTCGGATGCTGTCACAGAGGAAACTTTGAAAAAGCAAGTGGCTGAGGCCTGGAGTCGCAGGACGCCATTCCGCCACGGTAAGCGGGCGCTGTGGAGACGGAGGCGCAGCGCCGGGTTGGCGGCCTCTGAAAAAGTCCTGGCAGTCGAGCAACAAGGCTACAGTACAAGAGACTCTTGGAGAGAACGTGACTTTGGCCACCTCCGACTCTCCTGCCTGGCCTGGTGTCGCTTTTTAATCCAAGTTCATTTGGCTTTAGAAACCCAGTAGAGAAAGAAATGTAGGCCAGGAAGTTTCAGGAAGTAGACGGCATGCAAGTTGGTGGAAATTCTGAAATTAGATTAGCGAATTAGCATCTTCTTCACTCTTTGTGCGTCGTTGGGCAATGGGTTCAGCCCCTTACTTTGTAAACTAAGATCAGTTCAGTAATTCATCGTATCCGACTCTTTGCGACCCCATGAACTGCAGCGCGCCAGGCTTCCCTGCCCATCGCCAACTCCCGGAGCTTATTCAAACTCATGTCCATCGAGTTGGTGATGCCCTCCAACCATCTCATCCTCGGTCGCCCCCTTCTCCTCCCGCCTTCAGTCTTTCCCAGCATCAAGGTCTTTTCCAATGAGTCAGTTCTTCCTATCAGGTGTTCAAACTATTGGAGTTTCAGCATCAGCATCAGTCCACCAATGAATATTCAGGACTGATTTCCCTTAGGATGGACTGGTTGGATCTCCTTGCAGTCCAAGGTACTCTCAAGAGTATTCTCCAACACCACAGTTCAAAATCATCAATTCTTTGGCGCTCAACTTTCTTTATAGTCCAACTCTCACATCCATACATGACTACTGGAAAAAACCATAGCTTTGGTTAGACGGACCTTTGTTGGCAAAGTAATGTCTCTGCTTTTGAATATGCTGTCTAGGTTGATCATAACTTTTTTCCACGAAGCAAGCATCTTTTAATTTCATGGCTGCAGTCACCATCTGCAGTGATTTTGGAACCTCAGAAAATAAAGTCTGACTGTTTCCATTGTTTCTCCACCTATTTGCCATGAAGTCATGGGACCGCATGCCATGATCTTAGTTTTCTGAATGTTGAGTTTTCAGCCAACTTTTGCACTCTCTTTTACTTTCATGAAGAGGCTCTTCAATTCTTCACTTTCTGCCATAAGGGTGGTGTCATCTGCTTATCTGAGATTATTGATATTTCTCCTGGCAATGTTGATTCCAGCTTGTGCTTCATCCAGCCCAGCATTTGGCATGATATATTCTGCATATAAGTTAAATAAGCAGAGTGACAATATACAGTCTTAATGTACTCCTTTTCTTATCTGGAACCAATCTCTTCTTCCATGTCCAGTTCTAACTGTTGCTTCTTGGCTTGCATACAGATTTCTCAGGAGACAGGGAAGGTGGTCTAATACTCCCATCTCTTTAAGAATTTTCCACAGTTTGTTGTGATACACAGTCAAAGGCATAGTCAATTGGCATAGTCAATAAAGCAGAAGTAGATGTTTTTCCGGAACACTCTTGCTTTTTCAGTGATCCAACGGATGTTGGCAATTTGATCTCTGGTTCCTCTGCCTTTTCTAAATCCAGCTTGAACATCTGGAAGTTCACGGTTCACATACTGTTGAAGCCTGGCTTGGAGAATTTTGAGCATTACTTTGCTAGCGTGTGAGATGAGTGCAACTGTGTGGTAGTTTGAGCATTCTTTGGCATTGCCTTTCTTTGGGATTGGAATGAAAACTGACCTTTTCCAGTCCTGTGGCCAGTGCTGAGTTTTCCAAATTTGCTGGCATATTGAGTACAGCACTTTCACAGCATCATATTTTAGGATT
Organism: Aepyceros melampus; assembly: GCA_006408695.1. Lineage (NCBI taxonomy): Eukaryota > Metazoa > Chordata > Mammalia > Artiodactyla > Bovidae > Aepyceros > Aepyceros melampus. The sequence goes on along the minus strand of SJXQ01002052.1, from coordinate 42,521 downwards.
TGAAATAGCTCAACTGGAATTCCATCACCTCCACTAGCTTTGTTCATAGTGATGCTTCCTGAGGCCCACTTGACTTCACATTCCAGGATGTCTGGCTCTAGATGAGTGATCACACCATTGTGATTATCCAGATCGTGAAGATCTTTTTTGTACAGTTCTTCTATGTATTCTTGCCACCTCTTCTTAATATCTTCTGCTTCTGTTAGGTCCGTACCATTTCTGTTCTTACGGTGCTTCTGTTAGGTCCATACCGTTTCTGTCTTATGGTGCCCATCTTTGCATAAAATGTTTCCTTGGTGTCTCTAATTTTCTTGACAAGATCTCTAGTCTTTCCCATTCTGATATTTTCCTCTATTTGTTTGCATTGATCACTGATAAGGCTTTCTTATCTCTCCTTGCTATTCTTTGGAACTGCATTCAAATGGGTCTATCTTTCCTTTTCTCCTTTGCGTTTCACTTCTTTTCTTTTCTCAGCTATTTGTAAGGCCTCCTTAGACAACCATTTTGCCTTTTAATCTATAATATTTCTCTGGGAAAGATGAGAGTGATTAATGAGCTAATGCCTGCATGTATCAATACATATTTTTCTGAGTAAGGACCAGTAAGCATTTGGACACCTAGTTGAGTGGCTTTTGCCACTGAAGTTTTGCTTCAAGGTGTTTTTCCTCTGAAGGTGATGCTTGTTTGTCCTTTGATAGCGTAACCAGAGCATTTATTGAGAGCTGCCTGATAGTAGGCACCTGGGCTTACTCAGTTTTGCTGGCCTGTAGTTCAACAGCATGACCCATGGAAGTAAACATGGTTTGAACAAAGGAAGGAACCTGCCTCAAATGATTTCATCCTCACCTTCAAATATCACCTTGTAAGATAAGGACTCTGCTTAATGCATCATACTTTTGGTTCTAAAGTTTGCCAGGTTTGTTGTTTCATTGGTTAAGTGCTTTAAGGAGATGAGTCTTGGGTGTTCTGGATGCACATGTGAAGGGATGGCTTCATGTTTAAGCTCTATACACCAGAGATTTTATAGTTTCCTTCTGTATGGGATAGAGATAGTGATGGGGTCTACCTTAAAATTGTTGGAAAGACTAAACAAGATAACACCTGTAAGCTTTACACTATCAAGCCCTACTGTGCCTGGCACCTGGTGTGTGGTGGTGGCAGTGAGTTTTATTAGGTACATAATCTCTCCCACCAGCCTTAGCGGGTAAAACGTTGAGATAAAACTCAAGGAGTTAGAGGAGGTTATGCCTGACCCTATATAAAATATATATATAGATAGCTTTAGATATATATTTTATGACTTCCTCTAGCAGTACTGTAGGGAAAGAAAAAGGATCGAAAAGAAATTGCCAGCCAGTATTGCTATTCTTTTTTTAATTTGCTACTTTCATTTAAGTTTAGGGGGAAATGAATTAAGATTAAAATGCATTCAGCTGAGTAAGTAATCAGTGAACTAAAAAACTCTCCAAAAGAGCAGGAGTCTTAATTTAGTGACATCACCTATACTCATCTTAAGGCCTAACATTGTTAAGCACAATATCTTCGAAAAGTATTATTGAGTGGGAAGAGAAAAGAAAAAGAACTTATAGTTCTTCCCCAAAATCTTTGACTTTAGGTGCTAAGTTTCCAAAAATTCATCACCATCCCTTTTGTATTCTCTCTGCTTGCTGTTCATGAGTCAAAAATACAAGAAGGAAAAGTCACAGATAACACTTTCTTCCCAACAGAAGCCATTGTCATGGACATGGACCCCTTTCTTCACTGCGTGATCCCAAACTTCATCCAAAGCCAAAACTTCTTGAAAGGACTTCAGAAGGAACTTTTGAACTTGGACTTCCATGAAAAGTATAACGATTTATATAAATTCCAGCAGGTATTTATGCCCCTTTCACATTAGCTTTTTCACTTCAGAAAATCATTGTCTATAAAAATCATTCAATACCTTATCAACTTGAGGTTTTAGTTTGGGTTTTTCACTGAGGGTCCTGGTCTGGTCTTGACGTTGTTAAAAGCATTCATTTATTTAACATAACCTGAGTGTTCACTATGTGTTGAGTTCAGTTCAGTCGTTCACTTGTGTCTGACTCATTGCGACCCCGTGAATCGAAGCACACAAGGCCTCCCTGTCCATTACCAACTCCCAGAGTTCACCCAAACTCATGTGCATCAAGTCAGTGATGCCATCCAGCCATCTCTTTCTCTGTCGTCCCCTTCTCCTCCCCCTAATCCGTCCCAGCATCAGGGTCTTTTCCAATGAGTCAACTCTTCGCATCAGGTGGCCAAAGTACTAGAGCTTCAGCTTCAGCATCATTCCTTCCAAAGAAAACACAGGGCTGATCTCCTTCAGAATGGACTGGTTGGATCTCCTTGCAGTCCAAGGCACTATCAGGAGTCTTCTCCAACACCACAGTTCAAAAGCATCCATTCTTCGGTGCTCAGCCTTCTTTACAGTCCAACTCTCACATCCATACATGACCCCTGGAAAAACCATAGCCTTGACTAGACGGACCTTAGTTGGCAAAGTAATGTTTCTGCTTTTGAATATACTATCTAGGTTGGTCATAATTTTTCTTCCAAGGACTAAGCGTTCTTTAATTTCATGGCTGCAATCACCATCTGCAGTGATTTTGGAGCCCAGAAAAATAAAGTCTGACACTGTTTCCACTGTTTCCCCATCTATTTCCCATGAAGTGATGGGGCCAGATGCCATGACCTTCATCTTCTGAATGTGGAGCTTTAAGCCAACTTTTTCACTCTCCTCTCTCACTTTCAACAAGAGGCTTTTTAGTTCCTCTTCACTTTCTGCCATAAGGGTGGTGTCATCTGCATATCTGAGGTTATTGATATTTCTCCCGGCAATCTTGATTCCAGCTTGTGTTTCTTCCAGTCCAGCGTTTCTCATGATGTACTCTGCATAGAAGTTAAATAAGCAGGGTGACAATATACAGCCTTGACATACTCCTTTTCCTATTTGGAACCAATCTGTTGTTCCAGTTCTAGCTGTTGCTTCCTGACCTGCATACAGATTTCTCAAGAGGCAGGTCAGGTGGTCTGGTATTCCCATCTCTCTCAGAATTTTCCAGAATTTATTGTGATCCACACAGTCAAAGGCTTTGGCATATCAAGAAAGCAGAAATAGATGTTTTTCTGAAACTCTCTTGCTTTTTCCATGATCCAGCAGATGTTGGCAATTTGATCTCTGGTTCCTCTGCCTTTTCTAAAACCAGCTTGAACATCTGGAAGTTCACGGTTCACATAATGCTGAAGCCTGGCTTGGAGAATTTTGAGCATTACTTTACTAGCATGTGAGATGAGTGCAACTGTGTGGTAGTTTGAGCATTCTTTAGCATTGCCTTTCTTTGGGATTGGAATAAAACCTTCAAGACAGTCCTTAAAATCACAAAAAAGTGAGGATGAAGAGCTATCTTGTTTTTTTTCCATTTTCCCTTTTATTTCTTCTTATCTAGGGTAAAAGTAACAAATTCCTCTGTCTTGTGTTTAGTCTTTTGCCCTCGAGCTGGTTGTGTCCTCCAATCTGTGTATCTTTGAGCCTTTTATATGTATGATTTAATCTGCTTAAATACACAAATGATGTTCTCTTTTTAATTCTGGAAATCTAATGAAAAATAGCTTGTATCCATAGTGAAGTTGTATAAGTTAATAAAAATCATAGTCATCTATCTTTGTAATTATATCAGCTTTGATAACACTAGGCCTCTTTGGTTGATTTAGGGCTATATGCATATCCGATTACTGATATTGAGAAGCCAAACTGGTTTTTACTTAATGCAGTTTGGTGGATGGAAAATACTTCTGTGAAGTCCATGAGAGGCAAAATAGTAAAAACAGCCCCAAGATAACAAGAGAAAAAGAAGAAGTCATTACTTTAGATCCCAACAGTGCTTAATGGAACTTCTGTGATTAATTTTTCACTATGCTCACTGTGGGACTTCTTCACCCAAAGACAGTAAATATAAACCTGCTTTCCATCTCCTGTCCTATCAGACTTCACTTATAGCCCTTTTTCTTTGCTTGTGCTATGAATTGACTTGATAATTGGGTCTATAACAACTTCCAGTTCTCCTGACCAAGTTAGTCATTAGGAGTGGCCTGATTTTTCTTTTGTTTTCCACTTTACATTCAGATACTTTACGTTCACACTCATTTTCCTTCTGCCTCACTGGCAAGTCCTTCTTAGTTCCCTTCAGCAGGTCTTCCTTTGGTACCTGGCTCCTTAATGACAGAGTACTCTAAGACTTCACCCTTGGAGACTCCAGGGAGTCTCCACTTTTGGATATCTGTTAAGTGTGTCACACTTTCAAAAACTAAACGTCTTGTCTTCTCACTCTAAATCCGCTCCACCTACAACTTCCCCCCATCTCAGTTGATGAGCCTCAATCTTTCCAGTGACCCAGGCTAGAAACCTTGAGGTTATCCTTCATTCCTCGCTCACACCTCTTCTCCATTCCAGTGAAAAATTCTGTTGGGTCTACTGTCAGAATATATTCAGAAAAACACACTTTTCACTTCCACTGCTAACAGCTGTCACCTGACCCAAGCCTTTTCTCTCACCAGGATTATCCTGTTGGTGAATTAACTACTCTCCTTCCTTCTACCCTTGGCCCACGTACAGCCATTGTGTTTGTTTAAAATGTTAATGGACCCAAGAAAATTGAAATCATTTGCTCACATAAAAATTTGTACTCAGTTTTCAAAGCAGCAATATTTATAATAGCCAAAAAGTAGAAACACGTGTCCATCAACTGATGATGAATGGATAGATCAAAGTAGTATGTCTATACAGTGGAATATTATTCAGCCAGAAAAAGCAATGAAGTATTAAATACTGCTGCAACATGGGTAAACTTTGAAAACAAGCTCAGTGAAAGAAGCTAGATACAGAAGGCCACATATAGTGTGATTCCACTTATAGGTAATAACCAGCAAAACACAGAGAGTACCTTAGTGGTTGCCAGGAGCTGGGGGGTGGGGATGGGGAATGACTGCCTAATAGGTAAAGGGTTTCTTTTTGGTGTGATGAAAATATTCTAGAATTAGATAGCGGGAGTAGGAAATGGTAACCCACTCCAGTTTTCTTGCCTAGAGAATTCCATAGACAGAGGAGCCTGGCAGGCTACAGTCCGCAGGGTCACAAAGAGTTGGATCAACTGAGCGAGCATGCATGCATGATAGTTGCACATGTGAAAATACTAAAAGTCCCCTGAATTACATTCTTGGAGATGTTAAAATAGTAAATTTTATGTTAAGTGAATTTCAGCTGAGTTCTAAAAAGTTTTGCTTAGAATCTCCTTAAGGGTCTCATTTCTCTGAGCAGAAACCACAGTGGTTGTACGTCTCCCATTACATCCTTGGTCCCACTTCCTGCTGCTTCCCTCCAACTCACTAAGCCACATCCTGTGATTTCTTCAACAGGCCAGGCATTCTTCCCACTCAGGACATTGAATCTGCTTTGCTGAGATCTTCCCTGGGTACACTTCCCAGCTTCCTTCAAGCCTCTGCTGCATGTGCATGAAGTCTAACCTGGTCACCAAATTTATAATTGCAAGCCCTTCCCTGCTGTTAGCACTCCTGATCCTTCATACCCTGCTTTATTTTCCCTTGACATTTCTCACCTTTTTTATTCTAATAATCAGCTTATAATGTTTATTGTCTTTCCCCCACAAGAATGTATAAGCTCCACTGTAATACCTTTGTAAGTATTTGTGGAGTGAATAAGGCACAGAGAGGCTAAGCAGCGTGCCCAAGTCACAGAGCTGCCAAATGGGGGCTTCAGAGTCCAGGCTCTTAATGACATTGCTGGACTGCCAGCATGCTCCCTCCCTAAACTGCTCTGCTCTGTGTATCTGATTTATGAAGGAAATCCTCTTTTTGTTTTTTCATGGTCAAGTCTGATGATCTGAAGAAGAGAAGAGAGCCCCACATCTGTGCTTTAAGGTAAAGGAGTACTCATACTTGTTGGGTGCCTAATATGTGCCAGGCAAAGGAGTAAGTGCTTTAAATGTTACGTCATGCCATCTTTGTTGGCATTATTGTCTCCTTTTGTAGTGGAAGAAACAGAAAGTAATTTCTTCAAAGTTATCTAGGGGAAAATGGAGCTGAGATACAGATCCATGTCTGTCTGATTCCATGGCCAAAGTTTTCAGTGATAAAATAACTGTGTTAGTAACAGGAAAACAACACTGGCGGTACCGTCTTTCACATTGTCAGGTTGACATATATTTAAAACAAAAGCTCCAGTGTTGACAGAAGTGTAGATACACAATGCTGCAATTTTTCTTAGAAGATGGTTTTGAAAAATGTATCAAAACCCTTAAAATTATGCTTTCTTTTTGTAGTATAATTCCACACAAGAATTTGTCCTGTGAAAATAAGGATGTGCTCAAAGATTCCATACAAGATTGTTTATTATAAGTGAATAATTACATACAAATTAAATGGCTACCCATCAAGAGTTATACAGATAATGGTACAGAACAAAGTAGAAAACTATACCATTAAATGAACAAGCTCCAGGAGTTGCTGATGGACAGGGAAGCCTGGTGTGCTGCAGTCCGTGGGGTCTCAAAGAGTCAGACACAACTAAGTGACTGAACTGAACTAATACCATTAAATCCAACACATGAGTATGGTGGTAGTTTCATCAGTTCCAAGACACTTTTTTTTTTTTTTACATTTTAATCTTTCTGAGACTCAGTATCTCACACAATTACTGTTTTGTCCCAGTTTAATTTACAGTGTTTTTTGAAGTGATTTATAAAATGTGATACTGCTGGCAAAGGCAGAGGCTAGAAAAATATAAAGAGAAAAGAAGTTAAAAATAGCACACAAGTTGTGATCTCATTTGAAAAAAAAGAAACGTTTATCTGTATACCTATGTGTATACAAAGAAAAAGACTTGTAAGAATGGTATGTTTAAATCTGGCTAATAGGATTATAGGTTTTTTTAAATTTCTTTTACTTATTATAGTATTTTTTCCCCTAGTTTTGCTACAGTAGACCCATGTTACTTCATAAAAGCTGTATATTTTTCATCTATACAATTTTTTTTCTCATTCTTTTTTTTTCCACGCCCCCCCCCATCATGATATTTCCATAAATAGTGGCAGTTTGCACAGATTACTTCTTTTAAAACGTAAAGTATTTGTTAACTATACTTGTAACAGTTCACAGTTATTTAGAGCTTTTTTCTCCATGACCATGCTTTTAGGGCCTTGTCTCATTAGTTCACACCAAGTCTCTGATAAGTATGTCTTTCCTCTGGGATTAAGTTACATTCTATACCCAAATGGTAACAGCCAGATGGTGTGAGAAATGGAATTCTTTGTCTTTACAGAAGGGTGACCTTTTTATTTCCCCGTTAGGTTCTGTGATTTCTCTCATGAATACTGTTAACAAATGAGAATGATGGCAGAAAATAGCCCTATAATTGTGACACCTTCATGGGATGACCAGAGGAAGAGCTTTCTATGGAATTAATTTGTGGCAGCTGATGTTACCAGTAAAAGAGGAATGAAAGGCTTTGATAATATCAGTTGCATAAATGTTTTAAGACTCAGGACTTTAACCACCCACTTTACCTGAAGCCTGGTTTACAGTTTGCTTTGCTGGTCTATTTCTGATTTGCAACTCTTCCTGTAAAAGTTACATGGCACTTATGGTTGGACTAACAAGTACAGTATATTCTGGAACGTTCTGCATTGGGTAGTATCCAGTATAAAAAGATATTTGGTAATAAAATTTCAGGGGATCAACCTGGAGACTTGATCTTTAATTATCAACAGCACAATTGCATTTTATGGGGATTTCAGTTATGTACATTTGAATTAAGATGATTGAAACAGTGTTTTCTCTTCACGTGCAAAATTTGAACTAGTAATAAACTCTTTAAAAATATTTTTAAAAATATTTTCCCCAATTTTATGGAGATAAAATTGACATAAAAATGTTGATCCATCAAAGTTAACCTGATTTCAGAGTTTAGTGAGTCTTAAATTGTGTTAGAGTTCTATACAAAGCCACTTTAGTTGTAAATGGAAATGTTCAACCATCTTTTCTTTGGTATCATCTTAGTATCAGAACTTATATGAAAAAAGTTTATTGATTATTACACAATTAGCATAGTAGTCACCATTACTGCAGTTTAAAGTTTTTAATCCTCAACAGTGCTACCCACCCAAGTGTTCATTAAATAATAGAGCTAGTGTTAGTGCGAAAAGCATGTCTAGAAGTCAGTAACTTTGGACTAGAACATTGGTATTCTGTTGTCAAAGGCCAGACCGCTACCATGACAGGGCAATACTATAAATTTAGGGGGAAGAAAATAAGCTGAAACAGTAGAACAAAATATATTATAATAGAGAGGTCTGCATTTATTTCTCTGGGAATACTAGTCTTAAACTTGGCAAGTTTAAAGTGAAGAACATTCTCAAGAATGGCTCTTCAATTAACCAAAACCTTCAGGAAAAAATATTTATGTCATAGGTCGAAATAGAGCCCCCATCATGGTATAACAAGTTATTTTTTGTTTACATTCCTAGGAAAATTCTGTTTGAACATTTCCGGTCTTGGATTTCAGACATTTCCAAGATTGACCTGGAGTCAACCATTGACATGTCCTGTGCTAAATACGAATTCTCAGGTAAGAGAGATAAAACCTTGTTGTCGCTGAGATTTAAAGGCTTTAACTAAACGATTATGGGAAGACAGTGTCAGTGTTGCAAAATCCTAGACTATGTATCCCTTCATAGTGTTAGGATATTCTTAGTGAGGACGGTCTGACCCAGCTCAGATAGAGAAATGTCCATCTTGGAAGGTATAAGGCAGGGTTCTCTTTGAGAGTGTGATGAGAGCTATGACTGTGTTGTAACCAAGCAAAGTTAGTGTTCCCACTTCACACAAAGCCAAATCTTTCTTTTTTTCTTTCTTTTTGGTTGTGTTGGGTCTTTATTGCTGTGCCTGGGCTTTCTCTGGTTGCTGTAAGTGGGGGCTACTGTCTAGTTTTGATGTGTGGGCTTCTCATTTTGGTGGCTTCTCTTGTTGCAGTACACAGGCCCTAGAGCATGAGGGCTTAGTTGCTCCATAGCATGTCGGATCTTCCTGGACCAGGGATTGACCCATGTCCCCAGCATTGGCAGCTGGATTCTTAACCACTGGACCACCAGGGAAGTCCCATAAAGCCAAACTTTTGACAGTAGTCTTTGCAGCAAAATAAGGACGCCAAGCAAGGACAATGGCAGCTCACACTCAAAAAAAATCTGAACTTCCTAGTAGCTTTCAGGGAAGGATTTTTAAAGACGAGGCAGAGGGTTTTCAGATGCATAATAGCTCATGAACCTTCTGATTGGTTGGTGGTGAGGTAGCAGTGATATGTCGGGAATCTCAGTCATCGACCTTCTGGTTCCAACCAGTCTAGGGGCTCTGTGTTGCATGTGGTCAGCCTGATGTTACCATCCTCCACCTGGGTGGTGAGGGAGTTGTCTTAGTTTCTGAAGAATAGCTCAGAAATGTGCATCAGATTCTTATCTCTGTCCCTTCAGGAGGAATTAAGAGTCCTGTGACTGTTGTGTCCTAATCATTAACTGCTTGAGCCTGCTCTTTGGAACTTGGGGATGCCTAGGAGAAAAACCTTTTTTTTCCATAAGCAAGAAATGGAGGACACAGAAGGGCTTTTGTGTCCAGGAAGACCCTGCAGCGTCCTGCTCCATTTCAGTATTTTCAGAAAAATGCTAATAATGCGTATACACATAAGCTTTGCATATGGTATCAGGAAATTCAAAGGTGATATTGTAAACTCACTCCTAGGAAACAAGTGTCCCCTCAGTGCCTTTTTTCTTCTGAAGGTAATAAATGAACATATTCTTTTTTTTTAATTTCTGTTGGAGTATATGTGTCATTTACAATGTTCTGTTACTTTCAGCTGTGATTTATACATATACATATATGCACTCTGTTTTTTAGATTCTTTTCCCTTCTAGGCCATTACAGAGCATTGAATAGAGTCCCTGGTTCTTTATAGTAGGTCTTTTATTAATAAGTTATCTGTTCTATATATATAGTATATATATGTCAGTCCCAGTCACCCATTTATCCCTCTCTGAATATATTCTTAAGGAGAAAAAGTCAAACAATATAGCGTGTCAAGCAATATAGCGTGTGATCCACGATAGTCCTCCTCACTTTCTCCTTGTCCTCCTTTCTCTTCAGACATGTCCAGTGTCACCACTTGGGGATGCATCCTTCCAGCTCCCTTTCTGACATGTACATGTCCTTTTGAAAGCATGTTTGATTTTCAGCTGGAAGGATAAGCGTTTTGGGTTGTTTGTTTTTACTGAATAAAATTTTGATTTGGGTTTACTCATACATGGTCCTGGGGAAGTACAAATTGGTAGCAACATTTTGAGGATAACTTAGACATATAGTTATGTCACATCCCTTTTTTTAAAACAATTATTTATCTGGCTGTGCTAGGTCTTAGTAGTGGCATGTGGGATTTAGTTCTCTGACCAGGGATCAAACCTGGTCTCCCTTCATTGGGAGTACGGAGTCTTAGCCGCTGGACCACCAGGGAAGTTTCTCATATGCCCCTTTTTTGGGGGGTCAGGGAGTAATTTGAAGTAGTTTCAAACAGATAAGTGGTGAGAATAATACAAATGAATTTTTTCTATTTTACTTAAGAATAGGTTGCCTTTAGGATGCTCTGTGACCCCCTGAATACTTCAGTATCTCCTGCAACAAGGACCTTCTCCTACGTAATAGTAATGAATGATCAGAATCAGGAATTAGGTTTGATATGTCACTCCCATCTAATCCACAGGCTCCATTCAGGTTCTGTGGTTTGGTCCTTTATTAGCGAAAGGGTCCTGTCCAGGGTTGTGCATAGCATTTAGTTCTCATGTCTTCTTATTCTCCTTAAGTCTACAGCAGTTCCTCAGTCTTCCCTTAACTTTTATGATCTTGATGCTTCTCACAATTTACAGATGAGTTACATCGTAAAACTTCCCCCCATCTGGGTTTTGTCTGCTGATTCCTCATGTGTGCTTATTATTGCATCTTATTGTGCAGGAGATAGTGTGTCATGTTACCAGTGCTTAATTAAGTGATTACTTAATTAAGGTGGTGGCTGACACCAGGTTTTTCCACTGTAAACTTGTTCTTGTCTTTAAGGTAATATTTTGTAGGGAGACACTTTATGTAAAAATCCCATCTCGTTAAAATTTGATTCATTTGTTTTAGCATCCATTGATTTTTTTCTTAATATATTTTATTGAAGTATATCTACAGTGTTTCAAGTGCACAGCAAGGTGATTCAGTTATACATACATAATTTTTGAAATTATTTTACATTATAGCTTATTACAAGATATTTATTGACTGTAGTTCCCTGTGCTATGGGCTTCCCTTGTGGCCCCACTAGTAAAGAATCCACCTGTAGTGCAGGAGACCTGGGTTCAATCCCTGAGTTGGGAAGATCCCCTGGAGAAGGGAAAGGCTGCTCATGCCAGTATTTTGGCTTGGAGAATTCCATGAACTGTATAGTCCATGGGGTTGCAAAGAGTTGGGCATGACTGAGTGACTTTCACTTCGCTTCCCTGTGCTATATATAGTAAACCTTTGTTGTTTGTTGCATATCTATTTTTTTTTAAATTATGAATATAGCATTCTGTTCATACTAAGTCAAAAAAGTAGAATCAAAATGTCATACAGTTTTTAGTTAGGCAAAAATTCATAAGTTTTTAAAAATATATATATTATACATATATATATGTATACAAAAGCTTTTCTACTATGCTGGATAATGGCTTGAGAAAGAACATAAAAAAAAGGTGGAGAAACTGGAAAACATAAACTAAATGAAATGGCAGCACTGAACATGAAATAGAAAAAGTGAAACAAAACTAGATAAAAGTGAAAGATCATCATATAGTTCAGTTGTTTTTAAACGTGGCTGCTCGTTAGAAATATACCTGGAGCTCTGGAGAAGAAAAGCAATACCTGGTCATTTGTATTTTTCAAAAAATTCCAAGATAATTGTGACATACATCTGGATTTTAAAAAGTGATTATAGGTTTTTCTATTAAATCATAGTGGTACAGAATTCTATTATTTTTCTTTTGATCGATCATGATACAGTGTTATCAAGTGAGTAATAGTTACATAATCACAGTAGTAAAAGATGCTTTTCAGTTTTCACAATCAATAGCCAGATAGAAAAATGAAAGATAATTACAGTTGTAGGCCATAAAGGGAACATGATTAACCTAACAGTATAAAATAATTACATAGGGTCTGGGGAGTCAAGAGAGTGATGTGGTAAGTGGAAATGCATACTGCACAAGTTTTCATCCTCCCAGCTAGTCTTTGTTTTTTGATTCATGCAATTGATCCTGTTACCATTTCGTAATTGTTTTGGGTTTATTTTCTGAGGTCTTTTCCTTTTGTGTTTCTTGCCTAGAGAAGTTCCTTTAGCATTTGTCGTAAAGCTGGTTTGGTGGTGCTGAATTCTCTTAACTTTTGCTTGTCTGTAAAGCTGTTGATTTCTCCATCAAATCTGATTGAGAGTCTTGGTGGACAGAGCATTCTTGGTTGTAGGTTCTTCCCTTTCATCACTTGATATCCTGCCATTCCCTTCTGGTTTGTAGCGTTTCTGTTGAGAAATCAGCTGACAGCCTGATGGAAGTTCTCCTGTATGTTACTTGTTGTTTTTCCCTTGTTGCTTTTAATATTTTGTCTCTTAAGTTTTGTCAGTTTGATCACTGTGTCTCAGTGTGTTCCTCCGTGAGTTTATCCTGCCTGGGACTCCGTGCTTCCTGGACTTGGTTGACTGTTTCCTTTCCGATGTTAGGGCAGGTTTCAGCTATTACCTCTTCAAATATTTTCTCAGGTCCTTTCTCTCTCTCTCCTCCTTCTGGGGCCTCTATAATTCGAATATTGGTGCATTTAATGTTGTCCCAGAGGTCTCTTAGGCTGTCTTCATTTCTTTTCATCCTTTTTTCTATATTCTGCTCTGTGGCAGTGATTTCCACCATTCTGTTCTCCAGGTCACTTATCTGTTCTTTTGCCTCAGTTATTCTGCAATTGATTCCCTCTAGTGTATTATTCATCTCTGTTTGTTTGTTCTTTATTTCTTCTAGGTCTTTGGCAGACATTTCTTGCATCTTCTCCATTGTTTTCCTTAGATCCTGGAACATCTTCACTGTCATTATTCTGAATTCTTTTTCTGGCAGGTTGACTATCTCCTGCCAGAAAAAAAACAACATTTAGTTGTTTTTGTAGTGTTTTATCTTCTCCTTTCATCTGGGACATAACTTTATGCTTTTTCATCTGATTAACTTTCTGTAATGTGGTTTTTGTTCTAGCTGTGGGATTGTGGTTCTTCTTGCTCTGTCTGCCCTCTGATGGAGGAGGCTAAGAGGCTTGTATAAGTCTCTTGACGGGAGGGACTGGGAAAAACTGGGTCTTGCTCTGATGGGCAGGGCCTTGCTCAGTAAAGCTGTAATCCAATTATCTGCTGATGAGTGGGGTTTCGCTCCCTCTCTGTTTGGCCTGAGCCAACACTGCCCTGGGGTCTACAGGCTCTATGGTGGGGTTAATGATGACCTCCAAGAGGGCTTATGCCAAGGGGGACCTTCCCAGACTGCTACTGCCAGTGCTTTCATCCCTGTGGTGAGCCCCTGGCAACCCACACCTCCACAGGAGACCCTTCAACACCAGCAGGTAGCTTTGGTTCAGTGTCCTGTGGGGCCCCTGCTCCTTTCCTCTGGGTCCTGGTGTGTGCACGGTTTTAAGACTGGAGTCTGTTTCCCCCAGTCCTGGGGAAATACTATAATTAAATCCCACTGGCCTTCCAGGTCAGAGTCCCTGGAAGGGACTTTGTCAGTCCCTTTGTCAGATCTCCAAGCTAAGAAGCCTGGTAGGGTTCTGAAGCTTCACAACAGTGAGAGAACTTCTTTAGTAGTATTGTTCTTCAGTTTGTGGGCCACCCATCTGCTGGGTATGGGATTTGATTTTATTGTGATCGTGCCCCCTCCTACCATATCACTGTGGCTTCTTCTTTTGACGTGGGCTATTGTTTTTTGGTGGGTCCAGCTTCCTCCTGTCAGTGGTTGTTCAACAGCTAGTTGCAGTTTTGGTGCTCTCGCAGGAGGGGATGAGCGCATGTCCTTCTACTCCACCATCTTGAACTGGAAGCCCGATATTTCTATTACATTATTACTAGGCAGGTTGCCAGATGGTGGTTTTTCTAATAAAATAATTTCTTTTCTATTACTAGTTGTTATTCTTTTGTAAAGGAAACATTGCCATCTTCTCAGTTATTTACTCATTAAAAATATATATATATTTATTGGCTGCATCTGATCTTAGTTGCGGCATGTGGAATCGTTTGTTGCAGCGCTTGGGCTCAGGAGTTTCAGTGTGTGGAGCCCTCAGGGAATGTGGGATCCTCATTCCCTGACCAAGGGTTGAACCAACATCTCATGCATTGTGAGATGGATTTTTTTTTTTTTTTTTTTTTTGTGAGATGGATTCTTAACCACTGGGCCACCAGGGAAGTCCCTACCCATTTATTTATGTCAGTGTGAATTTAAAAGTTACTATTTATGTAATGGTTCCTGTCATTATGTCGATTTGATCAAGGGGACCTTTGTGTCCTTTTAATGTGTCCTTATGTCACTCAACAAAACATAGGTTGCTCGCAGTGCACAGCGAAGCCAATCTGCTGGCTCCGGGTCGTGGTGAGGAAAAGTACAGCCTTTATTCCAGGGCACCAGACAAGGGCACACGTGGCTGGTCCACAGAACACCCAAGCTCCCTGATGGAGTTTCAGTTCAGTTCCGTTCAGTGGCTCAGTCGTGTCCGACTCTTTGCGACCCCATGAATCGCAGCACGCCAGGCCTCCCTGTCTAGCACCAACTCCCGGAGTTCACTCAAACTCACGTCCGTCGAGTCAGTGATGCCATCCAGCCGTCTCATCCTCTGTCATCCCCTTCTTCTCCTGCCCCTAATCCCTCCCAGCATCAGAGTCGTTTCCAATGAGTCAACTCTTCGCATGAGGTGGCCAAAGTACTGGAGCTTCAGCTTTAGCATCATTCCTTCCAAAGAAATCCTAGTGGAGGGTTTTTACAGGTGGAGGGGTGAGAGGGTCCCAGGGTGTGTCGTCAGCTTGTGCACAGTTCTCTGATTAGCACAAGGTTAAGTAACAAGATGAGATCACAGGTAGGCATCATCTGTCTGAAGGTGCCAGCCGATCTGGGAGCTGCATGCTCACGGTCAGCTTTTCTCATCTGGTTGGGGGTAGGGGGGTTGTCTGTATTACAAACAGCTTAGGAATGTGTGTCAGACTTATCTTTACCTTTGAAACAGAGCTGGAGTCCTTGTGACTGATGTATTAAGTTACGGCTGCTCTCCTGTCTGCCTGCCCTGTCTTTGTTTTTGTGTTCTGTATTTCTCAGTCCTGCTGGGCCTGCTCTTCGCGTCACATGGGGGAGCATAGGTCACAGTTCATTTCCAGAGCCCCTTTTCCCAATCAGCAATAAGCAGGGCACACCAAGAGGTGGGTTGCCGGGAAGGCCACTACATGGGTTTCCTCCGTTTCATATATCATCCTTATTGTATCTTACTTTCTAGCAAAACAAGATTCTCCAAGCTTATCTTACTTTTCCTGTGCTCTTGATCTGGAGCTGGCTGTTTTTCCAAAGAACGTAGGTTCTTTCATATATATAATTTATATATATATTGTGTGCGTATATATATTTACATATATATGAAAGAATGAATTCACATTGATTCCTCCAGTTTCATTTCCATACTATAGGGTTTGTTCTATATTTCTTTTTCCGAATTTATAAATCTGTTCTTCACCTTTGAGAAATCTGTTTTCCATTAATTTCAATATGCTTCTGTATTAAAATAGTCCCTCCATGTGGAAGGATCTCACTTCAACAGTAGCACCCATTACCCTCACCCACCTTGCATGGATGGCCTGCCTTGTTCAGTCGTACCTAATGACTTTTAGAAGTTTAGTTCAAGAAATGGTACTGTATAACTCAGGGAACCCTACTCAGTGCTCTGTGGTGACTTAAATGGGAAGGAAATTCAAAAAAGAGGAGGTATATGTATATATATAGCTGATTCACTTTGCTGTACAGCAGAAATGAATACAACATTGTAAAATATCTATGTTGTTGTTGTTCCTGTTCAGTTGCTAAATCGACTAAACAAAGTGTCCAGCTCTTTGCGACCCCAAGGACTGCAGCATGCCAGGCTTCCCTGTCCTTCACTGTCTCCCGGAATTTGCTCAAACCCATGTCTGTTGAGTCAGTGATGCCATCCAACCATCTCATCCTCTGCGGCCCTCCTCTCCTTTTGCCCTCAATCTTTCCCAGCATCGCATCTTTTCCAGTGAGTCGGCTCTTCTCATCAGGTAGCAAAAGTACCTTGCCTGGAGAATCCCAGGGACAGAGGAGCCTGATAGGCTGCCGTCTACGGGGTTGCACAGAGTCGGACACAACTGAAGCGACTTAGCAGCAGCAGAAGCAGCAGCAAAAGTACGGGAGCTTCAGCATCAGTCCTTCCAGTGAATATTCAGGGTTGATTTCCTTTAGGATTGACTGGTTGGATCTCCTCATAGTCCAGGGGACTCTCGAGTCTTCTTCAGCACTACATTTCAAAAGCATCAATTCTTCAGCGCTCAGCCTTCTTTATGGTCCAACTCTCACATCCATACATGACTACAGGAAAAACCATAGCTTTGACTGGACAGACCTTTGTAGTAAAGTAATGTCTCTGCTTTTGAATATGATTAGTTTATCATAGCTTTTCTTCCAAGGAACAGGCGTCTTTTAATTTTGTGGCTTCAGTCACAGACCACAGTGATTTTGAAGCCCAAGAAAATAAAACCTATCACTTGTTTCCATTGTTTCCCCATCTATTTGCCATGAAGGGACCGGATGCCATGATCTTAGTTTTTTGAATGTTGAGCTTTAAGCCAGCTTTTTCACTCTCCTCTTTCACCTTCATCAAGAGGCTCTTTAGTTCCTCTTCACTCTTCCATAACGGTGGTGTCATCTGCATGTCTGAGGTTATTGATATTTCTCCTAGCACTCTTGATTCCAGCTTGTGCTTCATCCAGCCCGGCATTTCACATGATATACTCTGTGTATAAGTTAAATAAGCAGGATGGCAATATATAACCTTGATGTACTCCTTTCCCTATTGGGAAGCAGTCCCTTGTTCCATGTCCGGATCTAACTTTTGCTTGTTGTCATGCATACAGGTTTTTCAGGAGACAGGGCAGGTGGTCTGATATTCCCATCTCTTTCAGAATTTTCCACAATTTCTTGTGATCCACACAGTAAAAGGCTTTAGCATAGTCAATGAAGCAGAAGTAGATTTTTTTTGGAATTCCCTTGTTTTTCTGTGATCCAGTAGGTGTTGGCAGTTTGATCTCTGGTTCCTCTACTTTTTCTAAATCCAGCTTGTACATCTGAAAGTTCTTGGTTCATGTACTGCTGAAGCCTAGCCTGAAGGATTTTGAACTTTTTTAAAAAATTTATTTGTTTTTTAATTGATGGATAATTGCTTTACAAAATTTTGTTGTTTTCTGTCAAACATAAACATGAATCAGCCATAGGTATACATATGTCCCCTCCCTCTTGAACCTCCTTCCCACTGCCCTCCCCATCCCACCCCTCTGGGTTGATACAGAGCCCATTTAAGTTCCCTGAGACATTCAGCAAATTCCCATTGGCTATCTATTTTACATACGGTACAAGTTTCCATGTTACTTTCGCCATACATCTCACCTTCTCTCCTTCCCTCTCCCCATGTCCATAAGTCTGTTCTCTGTTTCTTCATTGCTGCCTTGCAAATAAATTCATCAGTATCATCTTTCTAGATTCCATATATATTTGTTAGTATGTGATATTTATCTTTCTCTTTCTGACATACTTCACTCTGTATAAGAGACTCTAGGTTCATCCACCTCATTAGAACTGACTCAGATGTGTGCCTTTTTGTGGCTGACTAATATTTCACTATATATATGTACCCCAGCTTCTTTATCCATTCATCTGTTTATGGACATCTAGGTTGCTTCCATGTTCTAACTATTGTTAATAGTGCTGCAGTGAACCTTGGGGGTGCATGTATCTCTTTCAGTTTTGGTTTCCTCAGGGTGTATGCCTAGGAGTGGGATTGCTCGGTCATATGGTGGTTTTATTCCTAGTTTTTTAAGGCATCTCTATACCATATTCCACTGTGGCTGTATATTCTCACCTGCAGTGCAAGAGGGTTCCCTTTTCTCCACACCCTTTCCAGCATTTATTGTTTGTAGACTTTTTGATGATGGCCATTCTGACAGGTGTGAGGTGGTATCTCATTGTAGTTTCAATTTGCATTTCTCTAATGAGTGATGTTGAGCATCTTTTCATGTTTTGTTAGCCATTTGGGATTTTGAGCATAATCTTGCTGGCATGTTTAATGAGTGCAGTTATATGATTATCTGAACATTCCTTGGCATTGCCTTTCTTTGGGATTGGAATGAAACTGACCTTTTCTAGTCTTGTGGCCACTGCTGAGTTTTCCAAATTTACTGGCGTGTTGAGCACAACACTTTAACAGCATCATCTTTTAGGATTTGAAATAGCTCAGCTGAAATTCCATCACCTCTGCTAGCTTTGTTTGTAGTAATACTTCCTGAGGCCCACATTACTTCATACTCTAGAGTGACTGGCTCTAGGTGAGTGACCACACCATCACGGTTTTCTGGGTCATTAAGACCATTTTTATACAGTTCTTCTGTGTATTCTTGCCACCTCTTCTTAATATCTTCTGCTTCTCTTAGGTCCATACCATTTCTGTCCTTTATTGTGTCCATCTTCACATGAAATGTTCCCTTGGTATCTCCAGTTTTCTTGAAGAAATCTCTCTAGTCTTTCCCGTTTCATTGCTTTCCTCTATTTCTTTGTATTGTTCACTTAAGAAGTCTTTCTTATCTCTCCTTGCTATTCTCTAGATCTCTGCGTTCAGTTTGGTATATCTTTCCCTTTCTCCTTTGTCTTTTACTTCTTTTCTTTTCTTAGTAAGGCCTCCTCAGACAGCCACTTTGCCATCTTGCATTTCCTTTTTTGGGGGAAGGTTTTGGTCACCACCTCCTATACAGTATTAAGCACCTCTGTCCTTAGTTTTTCAAGCACTCTACCAGATCTAATGCCTTGAATCTAATTTGTCACTTCCACTGTATAATCATCAGTTCAGTTCAGTTACTCAGACGTGTCCGACTCTTTGCGATCCCATGGACTGCAGCACGCCAGGCCTCCTTGTCCACACCAACTCCCAGAGTTTACTCAAACTCATGTCTATTGAGTCGGTGATGCTATCCAACCATCTCATCTTCTGTCGTCCCCTTCTTCTCCTGCCTTCAATCTTTCCCAGCATCAGGGTGTTTTCAAATGATCAGCTCTTCGAATCAGGTGGCCAAAGTATTGGAGTTTCAGCTTCAATATCATTCCTTCCAATGAACATTCAGGACTGATTTCCTTTAGGATGGACTGGTTGGATCTCCTTGCAGTTCAGAGGAACCAGAGGTCAAATTGCCAACATCCACTGGATCATCGAAAAAGCAAGAGAGTTCCAGAAAAACATCTATTTCTGCTTTATTGACTATGCCAAAGCTTTTGACTGTGTGGATCACAAGAAACTGAAAAATTCTGAAAGAGGTCAGAATACCAGACCACCTGACCTGCCTCTTGAGAAATCTGTGTGCAGGTCAGGAAGCAACAGCTAGAACTGGACATGGAACAACAGACTGGTTCCAGATAAGAAAAGGAGTACATCAAAGCTGTATATTGTCACCCTGCTTATTTAACTTATATGCAGAGTACATCGTGAGAAACGCTGGGCTGGATGAAGCACAAACTGGAATCAAGATTGCCGGGAGAAATATCAGTAACTTCAGATATGCAGATGACGCCACCCTTATGGTAGAAAGTGAAGAGGAACTAAAAAGCCTCTTGATGAAAGTGAAAGAGGAGAGTGAAAAAGTTGGCTTAAAGCTCAACATTCAGAAAACGAAGATCATGGCAACCAGTCCCATCACCTCATGGAAAATAGATGGAGAAACAGTGTCAGACTTTATTTTTTTGGGCTCCAGAATCACTGCAGATGGTGAATGCAGCCATGAAATTAAAAGACTTACTCCTTGTAAGAAAAGTTATGACCAACTTAGCATGTTAAAAAGCAGAGACATTACTTTGCCAACAAAGGTCCGTCTAGTCAAGACTGTGGTTTTTCCAGTAGTCATATATGGCTGTGAGAGTTGTATAATCATAAGGGATTTGATTTTGGTCATATCTGAATGGCCTAGTGATTTTCCCTACTTTCTTTAATTTGAGCCTGAATTTTCAGTAAGGAGCTGATAATCTGAGCCACAGTCAGCTCCTGGTCTTGTTTTTCCTGGCTGTATAGAACTTCTCTATTTCTCTGCAAAGAATTTAATCAGTCTAATTTCGGTATTGACCATCTGGTGATGTCCATGTGTAGAGTTTTCTCTTGTGTTGTTGGAAGATGCTTTTTGCTATGACCATGTATTCTCTTGGCAAAACTGTTAGCTTCTGCCCTGCCTCACTTTGTACTCCAAGGCCAAACTTTCCTGTTGCTCCAGATATCTCTTTACTCTCCACTTTTGCATTCCAATCCCCTATGATGAAAAGACATCTTTTGTGTGTGGATGTATGTGTTCTAGAAGGTCTTATAGGTCTTCATAGAATCGTTCAGCTTTTTCAGCATTAGTGGTTGGTGAATAGACTTAGATGAATGTGATGTTGCATGGTTTGCCTTGGAAGAGATGACAGGCGTTTATAGTGATATGGAAAAGACATTTGCCATGTAATTAAAAAAAAAAAGTCGACAAAAGAACCACTGTAGGATACTGTTTTTAAAAGGCAAATACATATATGTTGGAAAAATACTGGAAGTGACCATCTCTGAGTCTGTGTGGTGTTCTGTGTTTTTAGAGTTTTCTACATTGACAGTTTTATTTCTGAAATTATAAAGAGGGGAAATAGTGTTGTTGTAAAGCTGGAGGAGCTGCCATTACGGAGGACTAGCAGATGGACTGATAATAAACGCAGAGGCAGGCAGCTGTTCATTGCCTGTGTGGGGACATCATGGTGTGCGCTCCTCTGTTGCAGATGCCCTGCTCTGTCACGATGACGAGCTGGAAGGGCGCCGGATCGCCTTCATTCTTTACCTGGTTCCTCCCTGGGATGCGAGCTTGGGGGGCACCCTGGACCTGTTCAGCGTTGACGGTAAGACAGAGGCGTGCACTTCAACACCAGCAGACACTTCCGAGCTCTTAGACGCAATGCCTATTCTCGTCAGAGGAGATGGAAGCCATCTGTGACCCTAACAACCACAGGGGGATCGAATGCCTGACAGCCACCTCTCTGGGTTGTGCTTGAAATAATTGGTCCTCCAGAGATAAACTGGGGTTGATTTAGATGAGCAACAGTCAGACCCTGGTTCTGAATGCTGGCCATGGGAGTGTAGAGCACAGGTTATGAATCTCCGGACCAGGAAGTCAAGGTCCTTTTTTGTTTATTTTTAATGACTGACACCAGAATTTGACTCCAGAAATCGTTCAAAACTTTTTCCAGCTTTCATCAGTAATGCATGGTGGAGTAAGAACAGACATCGCCTAGCAGAACTGTGTTAAGAGAAACAGATGGAAGGGGGTGGCATTTGGGGATCTGAAGGGGACATCTAGCTACCCTTAGAAATTTGCGAATTGTCAAGGTGGAAACAAGGCAGCCTGGAAGTGGTTAATGATGATGAAGCTCGTTTATGGATGTGTTCTCTCCCGGCGCAGAACACTTTCAGCCGAAGCAGATTGTCAAGTCCCTTATCCCTTCGTGGAACACACTGGTTTTCTTTGAAGTGTCTCCAGTATCCTTTCACCAGGTAAAGACTGTAAGCCACAAATACATAGACTGCCAAGGAGCATGCTTTTCGGTCTCCCAGTTTCTAAATGTGGCAGCTTCCGGTTGGACTACCCGGCCAGGTGGTTTCCACACCTAGTGTGAAGGGTCCTGAAATTAGTGAGCCGTGGCTAGTAATCTTCCCTCCTTGTCTTTATGTTGATGTGCTGCTGGTCTTGTCCTCTCAGGTGTCTGAGGTCTTGTCTGAAGAAAAGTCACGTTTGTCCATCAGCGGCTGGTTTCATGGTCCTTCACTGACCAGGCCTCCCACCTACTTTGAGCCTCTCATAGCTCGGAGCCCTCACATTCCTCAAGATGTAAGGATAAATTCTTGTTGCTGAGATTCTCATCTTAGAAGCTGTGGTGTATCATTTGCTTTTCTCTTTTTTATTTATTTGGCTGCACTGGGTCTTCATTGCAGCACGTGGGATCTAGTACTCTGACCAGGAATTGAACCCAGGCCCCCTGAATTGGGAGTATGAAGTCTTATTTTACTGGTATGACATGGTGGCAGAACAAAAGCAGAGGGAATTATTAACTTAGCTTCACATCTGCTGCTCCTTTCCAGCATGAAATTTTGTATGATTGGATCAACCCTACTTATCTTGACATGGAATACCAAGCTCAAATTCAAGAAGAATTTGAGGAAAGCTCTGAAATTCTCCTAAAAGAATTCCTTCAGGTAGGCCAGTGAATCCTATCTGATAATACCATGTCTGGCACATAGCCTTGCTTCTTGGGTGGTGAACAGGCATCACTTAGAGAGCTTTTAGTTTTCATTTTGTTCCTGGTTAGAATTTTATATCATCCTTTTCGAATGGTGAAATGATACTACCCAACATTGGTACCAGTTGCATGTTAGTAGGCTGAGTCTCTTGGGTGTTTATTCCCCAGTTCTCTACACTCTTAATCACACACACACTCTGTCTCACTCACACACTTGTATACTGTGGGGGAGTGGTATGTAGTTCCTACCGTATTCATTTTGATGACTGGTGCTATTACTTTTAAATAATAGAAAGATTACTAATTAACAAATTAGTAATACATGTTTGAGAATGACGAAGTGGCAGCTTACAGTGGAAAGAGACCTAGGTTAGAAGTCAAAAGACTATATTCACGTCTTGGCTCTGGTTTTACTGACCTCAGCAAATATTTAAAGGTCTCAGCTTGTATTTCATCATCATTTAAACTGGGACGATACCTGCCTTGCCTGTCCTGAAGAGCTGTCATGAGGGCTGAATGAGATCATGCAGACAGGTGTGGTGCTTCCCAGGTGACCCTGGGTCCCATGGAATCACAGTGCCAAGAGTTGGCCCTCCATTAAAAAAAGATTGCGACACACTACATTCTGCCTCTTGGAATTGTATAGCAGATAATAGCATATTAAGGAATTTGAGAAGTATTATAGTAAATGAACTTTTATTTTCTTTTTAATGTATAAAACTTTAATAAGAAAAACAAATGACAAAATAATCATTTAATTTTTTGTCCAAATACTTAAGCATTTTCACATGGTGAAGGTGAAGTCGCTCAGTCGTGTCCGACTCTTTGCAACCCCGTGGATGTAACCTACTAGGCTTCTCCATCCATGGGATTCTCCAGGCAAGAATACTGGAGTGGATTGCCATTTCCTTCTCCGTAAATGAACTTTTAAAATCCTATTTAATTCAACTTATCTAAACCATGCTTTAGGATCCTCTTTCCTGTTTCACAACTGATAGGATTACTGTTTGTAGAGCACTCCTTGGGAAACTGCATTTAAACAAGTACTTATGAAAGCCTCTTATGGAGAATATTTATTAGTTTCTTGTACCATACTGACTTTTTAAATTTAGAATGCTGATTAAATGAAGGGAATGAGCAGAGGCTTAAAGAATCTGTATTATTACATAGACATTTTCATTATAACAATATATCAGTTACAATGTGTAGTGCTGCTGCTAAGTCACTTTAGTCATGTCTGACTGTGCAACCCCATAGACAGCAGCCCACCAGGCTCCCCCGTCCCTGAGATTCTCCAGGCAAGAACACTGGAGTGGGTTGCCATTTCCTTCTCCAAAGCATGAAAATGAAAAGTGAAAGGAAGTCGCTCAGTTGTGTCCGACTCTTCACGACCCCATGGACTGCAGCCTACCAGGCTCCTCCATCCATGGGATTTTCCAGGCAAGAGTATTGGAGTGGGGTGCCACTGCCTTCTCCAATAATGTGTAGTATATTAATTTAATTAGTTATAACTATATTAATGCAGTTTTTCTCCTCACATGAATTAAAGAATCTGCATTAGGATCCTTGTTTTATAAATGCAAGAACCCTAGAGGTATAGCAGTTTGACATAAGACATATAGGTACATAAGGTAATGGCCCAGATTGACACTCAGGTCTCTTGGCTAAAGCATGCTGACAATTTATCCAGCCTTTGCTCTGGCTTCACCCTGTCAGGACTAGGGGATCTGATGTGAAAGGGATGAAGAAGGTCACCTGGCCCTGTTGGGAATGGGCCAGAATGATTCTGCAGAGCTGTTGTAGCTGCAGCAACCAGTGTGGGATGTAGAAAGTTCTGCTAAATGCTGCTTCATTTTGTCATTTCTAGCCTGAGAAATTTGCAGAGGTGTGTGAGGCTTTGGAGAGAGGACGTGTGGAATGGAGCAGCCGAGGTCCCCCTAACAAAAGGTAGAACTCATCGTTTAGGACATTTGCTTCTGCCTTTAGCATCTCCCTGGTCTGTCTGTGAGGCTCACCTCCAATTATAGGACATTTGCCCTAATGTTTTGTTCTCAGGCACATCCAGTAGGAGACCCTAACAGAATCTTTTTTTAAGTGTTATATGTCTTTCATACCTCAGATTTTTAAACATTTATTTATTGGCTTTGCTGGGTTTTCTCTAGTGGTGGTGAGCAGGGGCTACTTTCTAGTTGTGGCATGACGATGTCTCACTGCGGTGGTTTCTCTTGTTTTGGAGCACGCGCTTTAGAGCATACAGGCTTCAGTAGTTGCTCCACAGCATGTGGGATCTTCCCAGACCAGGGATCAAACCAGTGTCCCCTGCACCGCAAGGTAAATTCTTAGACAGTGGACCAACCGGGAAGTCTAGAATCTCACTATGTAACAAATTAGGATTAAGTAAGCTATGTCAAGGTTCGGGAAGAGAGGCACCAGGCTAATGATCAGCTCTCATCCCGTGAGTGACGTTCCATCCATGTAATGTGATGGACACCTTGATGAGCACCTTGCGTTGCTGCCCTACAGGTTTTACGAGAAGGCTGAGGAGAGCCAGCTTCCTGACATCCTGAGGGACTGCATGGCACTGTTCCGCTCCGAGGCGATGTTCCTGTTGCTCTCCAACTTCACAGGCCTGAAGCTTCACTTTCTGGCACCTTCAGAAGATGAGCCTGAGGACAAAAAGGAGCGAGATGCAGTCTCTGCTGCTGAGAACACTGACGAAGGGACTAGTCACAGCTCTTCTGAGCCAGAGAACAGTCGGGCGGCCACCAGTGACAGCATTCTACAGAGCGATGGACCGACAGACCCGGAGGAAGACGATACAAAGAAAGGTGAGCTGCTGTTATGTTCTGTCCTTATTTTACCATTCAGTTCAGTTCAGTTCAGTTCAGTCGTGTCTGACTCTTTGCGACCCCATGAATCGCAGCACGCCAGGCCTCCCTGTCTAGCACCAACTCCCGGAGTTCACTCAAACTCACGTCCGTCGAGTCAGTGATGCCATCCAGCCGTCTCATCCTCTGTCATCCCTTTCTTCTCCTGCCCCTAATCCCTCCCAGCATCAGAGTCATTTCCAATGAGTCAACTCTTCGCATGAGGTGGCCAAAGTACTGGAGTTTCAGCTTTAGCATCATTCCTTCCAAAGAAATCCNGTTGCTTCCTGACCTGCATACAGATTTCTCAAGAGGCAGGTCAGGTGGTCTGGTATTCCCATCTCTTTCAGAATTTTCCACAGTTTATCGTGATCCACACAGTCAAAGGCTTTGGCATAGTCAATAAAGCCGAAATAGATGTTTTTCTGGAACTCTCTTGCTTTTTCCATGATCCAGCGAATGTTGGCAATTTGATCTCTTAGAATGACGTCTAAGAGGATAAAAAGTTTTATCCTTTTTATCATTATCCTGGATTAATGTTTTATGAACAATTTTCATCTCATCTAGCGTTTACTCACTGGGGAACAGCTTGAAATAGCAGAAGGGGCCATGACTAGATTCCACACTGCAACTTACCAAGCACTAGGACCCTGTGGAAAACATTCTGCCTCTCTGAGCTCAGAGACAATAACGAGAGGATTAGATTAATGCGAAAATAACCTATTTATAATCTATAGATCAGAACTATGAAAGATACCCTGCTGCAGACTGACTCCTTCAAGCCTTGTCTGTGAATATTTTTAGGTTGTAAGGAGTTTGGGGGCTGAAGAACAACAGAATGACCTTTAATGAGATGATTCCTTAAGGGTCCCTAAAAATAAACAATGCCATACAATTTAAAACCAGCACCAGGCTTCCCTAGTCTGGTGGATAACAGTTTGGCTGCCAGTGCAGAGGACACGGGTTCAATCCCCGGTCTGGGAAGATTTCACATTCCACTAAGCCCAGGTGCCGCAGCTACTGAAGCATGTGCTCCTGGAGTCCAGGCTCCACAACAAGAGACGCCCGAGCACCAGAGAGCAGCTGCCACTTGCTGAAACAAGAGAAAGCCCATGTGTAGCAACGAGGACCCAGCGCAGCCAAAATATATAAACAGAATTAAAAAAAATAAGCAAATGCTTGTAGAAAAACCAGCACCAACCAGAGATCATCATCTCAAAAGGTTTCTAAGTCAGACTATGGCTCACCAGAAAAAGACCCCACAGAAGGGACTGGAGTTTTGCCAGGAGCTCTGTGACTCTAGTAAGCACTTAGTCCCTGTACTTCCGTTTCCTCATCTTCGAAGCAAATAGAAGACGCTTTACTACTCTGGAGATTATGGAAAATAGTATATGAGGATGTTTTTGAGCTTTCAGATTTCAAAGTGCAAAACAAAAGGTGTTATAGGGGCTTAGTCTCATAAAAATTAGAACTCTAAAAGCTCAAATTTCAGAAATGTTAGAGGTGATCCTCCATGGCCACATGGAGGACACCAGTAAAGTTAATTTGCCACAGAGGAAAGGCCTAGCCTCTGTGTTCTCTGTGGGGTTGCATATTGGTCAATATTCTGATGCAGAGCACAGGTTAGACAACTTGCTAGACAATTTGAATAAAAGTATTACAGCATGCCAGGTGATTTACAGAATTACTAAGGTGGTTAAAAACCTGTAGGATGCAATTCCAAAATCTCTTCTCAAGTCTATACTGCAGAGGAGCTGCTCCTACCAAGTCAGGAAGGTAGGTGCTTGTGAAACCAAGGGGCATCCTGTATTATCTACATAAATACAGGACTGCCTGACTCTGAGCTGCTAAATCAGCTACTGCTACTGGATCTGAATAGCTTAACTGTGCTCCATTCAAGAAACCTGCAAAACCAGGAAGCTGCCACTCTAGCTTTAGAAGCCCACATCATGCCAGCTCTTCTACCATCCAGAATCTATTTCTGCTAAATGGGCAAGCCTCAGAGACAGAACCTCTGCTGTAACCCACACTGGTAAAATGCATGCCCAGCACCCCATTTTTCTCATTTCAAGTGTCATGTGACTGCATCTGAAACAGAAGCTGAATCAAACCTCAATCACCAGCTGAAAACTAACTGAAGGAATCTGTTTTAGCTTCCTGCTCTTCATAGGAAAAGGGAGTGATCATACTCGAAGAAAACTGGAATAGATAATTCTGAGCCAAACCTCCGTGACTGCTTTAAGAATTCGCTCACTTCTCCACATTCAGCTCTGAAAATTCCAAACTTTTTTGTTTTGTTATACAGAGAATTTGATCCATCTTTGGACCCAAGTCTACAACATTCCTACTGTAAATAAGTTCTTAATAGATCCATATTTGGGACTTCCCTGGTGGTCTAGTGGTTAAGAATCTGCCTTCCAGTTAGGGGACATGGGTTTGATCCCTGGTTGGAGGATTAAGGATCCCACTTGCCATGAGGCAACTAAACCTGTGCCCAGGCACAACAGCTAGAGAATCCATGTGCCACAGCAAAGATCCCAGTGTGCCACAATTAAGACCCTATGCAGCCAAGTAAATAGTTGAAAAATAAATAAGTGGATGGGAGGTTTTACAAAAAAGGTGCACAAAATGAATATCCAATTTTTGTTTTTCTCAATGCAAGACAAATGGTTTTATGCAGTCCTGATGTGATTCTTACAGTCAACACAAAGTGGAAACCTTTACGTTTTAATGGGAAAGTAGATAATTTTTAATTACAAGAAAAGATGTATCTATACACTGACTTTACATACATACAGAAAAATTGGACTTTGAAGCCCTAATGTTTCAAGTGTTCATTTCTCTCCATACAAACCAGTATTACTCAGCAACAGTACAACTGATTAAAAAAAAAAAAAGAAAGTGAAAACACTTCTAAGAGGCAATGCTTTGTCTTTTCATTGGTACAACTCACCAAGGTTGTTTTTGCTCTCAGCACCCTGGGTTCACCAGGATGTGATCCAAAAGCAAACCAGCCTCGAAGTTTAAGGAAACCTTTTCTAGGAACCCGGTTCCCTGTCTCTCCCCTCCTATGAAGAAGCTGTCCCCACCCGCATGATTCGGAACAGCATGTTGATGTTGTTGCTTCTAATCGCGTCCCGACAAGCAGTGATCAACTGGTTCTTTGGTTTTCCAACTGTCAGAGAAGAAACATCATATCCACATGAGCCAAAAGATGATTCAAGTGAAATTATCAATCAGAAGCCATCTTTAAAAACAATATAAAACTAGGGTAGAGAAGAGTTAGAGATAATACAAATTTTTAATTTTTTTTTAAATTGTTTATTTTTGGCTACACTGGGCCTTTGTTGCTGCATTCCGGCTTTTCGAGTTGTGAGGAGTGGGGCTGCTCTCCAGTTGCAGTGCATGGGTTTCTCATTGCAGTGGCTTCTGGTGCTGCAGAGCAAGGCTCTAGGGTGCTTGGGCTCAGTAGTTGTGGTGCACAGGGTTAGCTGTTCCACGGCCGGTGGAATCTTCCCTGACCAGGGATGGAACCCATGTACCCTACACCAGCAGGTGGATGCTCAACCACTGGACCAGGAAAGTCCTGCTGCTGCTGCTAAGTCACTTCAGTCGTGTCCGACTCTGTGCGACCCCATAGACGGCAGCCCACCAGGCTCCCCCATCCCTGGGATTCTCTAGGCAAGAACACTGGAGTGGGTTGCCATTTCTTTCTCCAATGCGTGAAAGTGAAAAGTGAAGTGAAGTCGTTCAGTCGTGTCCGACCCTCAGCAACCCCACGGACTGCAGCCCACCAGGCTCCTCCATCCATGGGATTTTCCAGGCAAGAGTACTGGAGCGGGGTGCCATTGCCTTCTCCTAGGGAAGTCCTAGATAGTACAAATTTATCTTATCTTACCATTCTCTAAAAAAGATATTCTCATGCGGAACCTTAATCACAAACCGAGCTTAGAGACCATTTTATACCTAGAAACTTAAGAGTCAGTTTTACAGAAAAGGATCAAACCTTATATCCACTTAGCAAAGACTGTTTCTAAAAGGAAGTCAAAGCACTGACCCAAAACAGCAGATTCCAATAGGAGTACTTAAGGCTTTCCTCTTGGGAATATGTCACTCAGTTTTTCTTCTGAGGATGCAGCAAGTTCAGGAAGATCCCACATGCCTTGGGACAGCTAAGCCCGTGTACCACAACTACTGAGCCTGTGCTCCAGAGCCCATGTGCTGCAACTACTGAAGTCCTTGCGCCTAGGACCAGTGCTGGCTTCTGCTAGCCACAGCTGAAGAAGGCCCAAGCATAGCAATGAAGACCCTGATGCTAAGTCGCTTCAGTTGTGTCCGACTCTGTTCGACCCCACAGACGGCAGCCCGCCAGGCTCTCCCGTCCCCAGGATTCTCCAGGCAAGAACACTGGAGTGGGTTGCCATTTTTTTCTCCAATAATGAAGACCCTATATAGCCAAAAATAAACAATCTTAAAAAAAAAAAAAAAACAAAAGGAACTGAAAGTTTTTACCGTCTCAAGTTGGCAAACTAAAAGCCAAACAGTAGGCTGGCTAAACTCAAGTGAATGGTACCAACTCAGATGTGAAAGGTATCTTTATAGATACAAGCCCTGATAGGATTCTTGAAGCTACCACCATCTTTAATGGTTCTCACCCCGAAATTAAAGACAAAATGCAGTGCTACAGAAAGAGACTTACCACGCAGACGACCTGCTCTTTGAATGGCTTGATTTACCGCTTTGAGGCTTCCCAACAGTTCTGTGTGATTGTTACAGCGAATTTTATATTCATTGAGCAAGTCTTTATTAAGGTCATAGAGTTCCATATAGCGATTCTTCATTGTTTTCCTGTGTACATCAATAAAAGGTTAGTAACGTCACAG
This sequence comes from Aepyceros melampus, assembly GCA_006408695.1. Classification (NCBI taxonomy): domain Eukaryota; kingdom Metazoa; phylum Chordata; class Mammalia; order Artiodactyla; family Bovidae; genus Aepyceros; species Aepyceros melampus. The sequence goes on along the minus strand of SJXQ01002052.1, from coordinate 12,050 downwards.
GACCTCAGTATGGCAGGCTTAAATGAAAAGATTTGCAAACTTCTTAGACACATTTAATAAAGGATCAAACCAGATTTTTAGCTGTACTGTCATTAAAACAGGGTAACTGCTAAAGTCTGCTTTGAAAACACTGAGAATATTCTATGAACTATTCTGTTCCTTCCAAATGAAGACAAGTGGCCTTCCTTGGTTATTAATCCACGGTTTGTTTGAATTTAGGAACCAAGAATTATCATGCCCATGATATAAGGGGTGTCAGCAAGGTGACAGGCTATATTCCAAGCTTCAGACTAATACTGACAGTTTCTTATCAAGCTAAATACACACTTACTATACAACCCAGCAATCACATTATGACACATTTCATCCGAAAGAATGGAAACATGTCTGCAAAAAACCTGTATGTAAATATTTATAGCAGCTTTATTCTCTCAATCACCAAAGTCTGGAAACAACCCAAATCTCAATTAATCGGTAGGATATTGACCAAGTATGGATATCAATACAATAGAATATTCACCAATAAAATGGAATGAACTACTGGTAACTTACAACGTGAATGAACCTCAACGGCATTATGGAACGTGAAAGAAGCCAGACTCAAAAGTTGATTCCACTTATATGGATTCCATTTATATTGTCTGATTCCGTTTATGTGACAGTTTGGGAAAGATAAAACTATAGGAAGAGTAACTTGATCACTGGCTGCCATGGACAGGAGGTTAGGAGAAGCACTTGATTTCGGTAGTAGCAACAATTGTATCAATTTCCCCAAATTTATTGAAGTGACAGGACTCTGCGACCCCATGGACTGTAGGCTACCAGGCTCCTCCGTCCATGGGATTTTCCAGGCAAGAGTGCTGGAGTGGATTGCCATTTCCTTCTCCAGGGGATCTTCCCGACCCAGGAATCGAACCCGGGTCTCCTGCATTGCAGGCAGACGCTTTACTGTCTGAGCCACCGGGGAAGCCCAAACCTAAAAGGGTAAATTTTCTACATGTATATTATAAATTACATATCAACCATCTTGGCTTTAAAAAATGAAAACCGTGTACATCTGACAGTTTCTAAACGAAATATAAATCAAGAAAAAAGGAATTTTAGGGGTTGGTTACTTCCCTCCAGTTTTTTTCTTTTTGTTGCTCAGTCATGTCCAACTCTTTGCGACCCCGTAACTGCAGCCTGCCAGGTTCCTCTGGCAGGAAGGTAGCCAGGAATTATCCAGGCAAGAATATTGGAGGGGGTAGCCATTCCCTGCTCCAGGGGCTCTTCCCGACCCAGGAATTGAATCTGGTCTGCCGCACTGCAGGCAGACTCTTTACCGTCTGAGCCACCAGGGAAGCCTAACTGCCACCAGGGAAGCACAGTCAAATGCTGAAGGCCAGCAACATCTCTTTGCCTTAAAAAAAAAAAAACCAGAGAAAAAAATGGGGAGCCCTAGAGATAAAGGTGGCAAGAAAAAGCACCTGTCCTGGCCATGGTACATACTCACATGTCCCTCATCAGACGGGCATCTTCAGCTCGGACCAGCAAACTACGGATCAGATTAGAGTTATCAGCCATGTCAGCACTGAGCTTCTGATGCGCTGAGTGGTATTCATCCACCTGGAAACCATGAACACCCAGGATTTAAAAGGCCTTACCAACTTCCTGAAAACTAAATATATTGAGAAGGAACTGTCTTCTCTGTACTGAGGCCCTGTTTTCTCTGCCATTCACGTTCTATCTTAACTATCCTGATTCACCTCCTTGTCAGTGAAATACTTAAAATGACATTCTGTGTCAAGCTCTTCCACATCTTAGCACTGTGAGCCCAAGCTACACAAATACTAACATTTTAGAGGTTTGGGGTGGGGATGTTATAAGTGGGGACCCATCACAAGCCTTACTTTCAATTTTGGGTTCTTTGTTGTTGTTTGGTTGATAAGTCACATCTGACTCTTTGCGACCCCATGGACTATAGCCCGCCAGGCTCTTCTATCCATGAGTTTTTTCAGGCAAGAATACTGGAGTGGGTTGCCATTTCCTTCTCCAGGGGATCTCCCTGACCCAGGAATCAAATTCGTGTCTCCTGTATTGTCAGGCAGATTCTTTACCACTGAGCCACCTGGGAAAGCACTAAGACAGAATGCAAAGTATATACAACAGATAAGATGAAAGGCTAGCAAAGGAAAATGTTAATATATATATTTTTCAAGTATCCTTCCAAACCAAGCACAGAAAGCAGGTGCTTAAGCTAACCACTCAATTTTATAAAAGAAATCCTTTAATTCATGAATTCTCTAATACTAGCTCAATTTTTAGTTTAAGAATTTTCCAAAGTTCTTTAAGACATGACTATCATGTAATATATGTACATTTGTAGTTTCATTAACAGAAATATTGCAAACATTATTAGAACACTGTGTTCTCACAAATTCATCCAAGTGCCCTCACCTTAACTAGCACCTTTCGTAATTCTTCAAAGTAGATAGGGAAATCAGCTTCGACCTGAAGGTCTTCAATAGCGAAAAACGATGCCATCGACTGGATGATATCACCAGCCAAATCGATATCATCAGTATTTACAGTGATCTATCCACAGGAAAAAAGACAAGTTAACATCCTCAGATAGCTGGAACAGTACCTGAACTTCCCCATATTCAACACATTACTGGAATATAAATTTATATGCAATGATAAATAAAAATAAGGTCCAGCCCTCAAGAAAATAACATTATTTGTAGCAACAGGCCAAAAAAGAAAAAGAATCAATCCTTTTGCCTTATAAATGGAACAACAAAATCATTCAAACAATGAAAACCTTTTGTTCTCCTTTATTCCTAAACCATCCCAAACTAGGTGACAAACAGGTGAAGGGAAGCGGGGGAGAGAGGTAGAAAAACTGCTGATCTACATTAAACGCCTGTGTCAGAGGTGATAACATTAACAGTCTAGGTTGAGACACGTGGTTTTACGACCTTGAGACTGGTGTCACCCGCCTCACTTAACACTGAGTGTTATAAACGTTTACGTGAGAAATCTGTGTCCGTGACAGTAAAAATTACCTCTCCACTGAGTTTTATCTTTATGTACAGCTGGCCACCGTTCCGCAGGGATGTGAAACACACTTGGAATGGAGCGTTCTGCATGTTCATATCCTCTGGTAACAGAAAGTTCTGGGTGAGCCACATAACAACCTTAAAGATGAAGAGTGTGAAGTGAATTTCCATTTTTTAAGTACAGTCATTAAAAGTTACCCTTCTTTCTAGTTTTACTACTTGGTTTTAAAAAAACAACAATAATTACAGCTCTTCCCCCACCAAGAGAACACTACTCACACTCCTTTTTCCCACCTGATACGTGTGATAAGTAACATGCACAATTATATCTGGTCCCTTGGCATGCATTTTCTACTCAGACATGTATTTTTAATTTTATTTATTTATTTTTACTTTTCGGCTGCACTGTGTGGCATTTGGGACCTTAGTTCCTCAACCACAGATTGGACCCGAGCCCCTGTAGTGAAGCAGAGTCTTAACCACTGATCACCAGGGAAGTCCCCTACTTAGACATGCAGTGTAGACACGATTCAAGTATGATGCTAATTCTGTTTCAACGAGAGATCTTCTGGGTTCTAGCCTGCTTAAAATCATTTTACTCCATCCTTTAAAACATTTAAATGAAGTTTGCCACACAGACACAGAGATAACATCCACACTATAAGAATAAATCTTAATATAAATAGTAGTAATACTTTACAGTGGTTTATAACACAGGTTCCACATAAGATCCACTTGTGAGGCATTTTGGAAGGGGCCATCTGTAGAGTTTCAAGTTTCACAGGCCAGTAAGGGGCCTAAGAATTTTCATGATTAAGAAGCCTCTCTGACAATTCTAAAGTCCAGTCAAGGTTAAAATCCACAGGTATTACCAGTTCTTTAAACTTTACAAAGTGCTCTTATACCAGTTATGTACTCAGGGGCCCCCTGTGAGGCAATATTATCCTCAGTGAGGTGAATTCCGCAAGACCCCTAAGAATTTACTTAGTTAAGGTAGCACTTGAACCCCCACAGTATTCCCATTTCCAAGGGCCAGTCTCTTTCCATTCTGATGCAGGCTCCTCTTAAAACACTAGATCTGGACAATCCCACTAAGACTAAAAAAAAAGAGGCGTCAGAAACACAGGAATTCACTTGTGACTAAGGACTGCTTAGGTAAGTAACTTTGAATTAATGATTCAAAATAAATATTTCTGAATTGATTAGCCAAGATAAATATTTTTGAATAATTTTTTCAAAATGGGACAGGTTATTTTAGCAACATTTTTGGCACTTTTGTAAACTATCCAACTCCAACCTAACTCCTTCATGTCATATTTACTGAAACCAAATAACACACTCATGTAATTTCCCCTTTTCTGTGAAATAATGTCAAAGATTCTAAAGTGCAAACGGGTTGCAAAGAGAAAAGCCAGATACTCACCCTCTGGGCCCGTTCTGCGATGATAAAGTTGACATGACTGAGGGGCTCACTGGCAGGGTCCGGGCTGGTGAGCGCATACATGGAGAATCGGGGTAGCTGTCTTGTCAGCTCAAACACGTGAAACTGAGTGCTGCGCCCAACCAATGGAATAGAAGAGAACTGTTTGTGTTGAATGTTATTTCAAAGGGAAAGGCCCCCCAGATAAACATAAGGTCACTACTGAGTCAAGCGTTACTTACAGGTTTCACTAAAGAAACTGTCTACTCTCCTCCCCACAACCCCGCCTCAAAAAAAAAAAAAAAAAAAATGAGGGTTCAAGTCCCACAGTAACGAGGTTTGGGATTTAGAGGCGTGAGTCTGTGTATACATATGCACACACCCAGGGTTTACAACACCCAAAAAGGAATGTGAAAAGGTTTCTATCTTCCACAAATCTAGTGCTTTTCTTTACTGGCTGAGGTTACATATGACTGTCATGTAACAGAACCTGAACCCCTGTAGTCTTGGTGGCCAAAACTATCCATTAAGTGTACTTTTGGAATTGCTGTGGATATGAAATCATCTGACTAAAGCCAGAAATAATCATTTCAAACTTAAATACTTTTAATTTATTTTTTGGAAAGATTTCAAATTAGAGAAATAAGTGATGGGAAACCTTGCCTGGGTGGAAGGAGCTATTGAGTGACTTCTCTGGCCCCAGAGAATCCATGGCAAGAGGGGAAATCTACACTTTGTACTGTCCTCTCAGTGCTGCCTGGACATGACCTGCAACATGCAAAGGGTCACCTGCTCCTGTAGCCCACGAAGGTTTTCAAGTGCAGGTCCACGGGGATGTCCTTGGGAGGTGTGATGGGGATGCGGACGGAGCTGGAGAGGTGGTAGACACTGGGGTGCACCACGTGGCTTTCACCCGCAAAAATGCCTTCCGCAAAAATCAGCACTGCTCGGATGATGGTGTCTGCAGGGAAGAGAGAAGACAGCAGTCCAAGAGCCACTCCCAGACGACACAGGCGCCAACGACCACCAGCCATGTGTCAGTAACGCCTTACCATTAGAGGTGGAAATGCACAGCTCGGCGTGGGCGGCCTGCGCCTCGCTCCCCAGGTTGATGGAGAGGGCGGTGTGGAGCTTGGTGTTGGCCGGGATCACGCCCCGATGCCCATCAGCCTCGTTCAGTGGACTGCTCGGCTCAGCCTGCAAAACACGCAACCCCCCCACTTCCAACTCAGTCCCCGGAACAGTGAACTCATGTAATTTTAAATACAGCCGTCTGGCTTCAGAAGACACATCCCCTGTATCTTATATTCATCTGAGTCTTTAAATGTCAGAGAACTCACCTCATTAGTGCTCTTGCTTTAACCTGGCCTTTTCCCAAAGGAAAATACCCTCATCCCTTCCTGTGGTTAGGGACCACTGCCCCCCAACACGCCTTTTACATTCTAAAAAACTTTATTTACTGGCTATGCTGGGTCCTCGTTGCTGTGTGGGCTTTTTCTCTAGTTGCGGCAAGAGAGCGCTGCTCTCTAGCTGCGGCTTCTCTTGTTGCAGAGCGTGGGATCTAGGGCGCTCGGGTTCAGTACTTGCAGCTCCCGGGCTCTAGAGCACAGGCGCAGTAGTTGTGGCACACGGGCTTAAGTGCCCCGACACACTAAGCCTCTTCCCCACGAGGGATCAAACCCTTGTCTCCTGCATAGTCAGGCAGAGTCCTTACCACTGAGCGACCAGGGAAGCCACCCACCTTTTACATTGTTCTGTATTGTTCTGTTTTAAATGACTAAAGAAACTCACTTAGTATAGCAAATTCAAACAGTTATACATGATGGGACAAATTAAAATCCTACTCCCCAGCTCACCCTCCAGCTAGTCAGATACGTACACACGTACGTACATACACACACACACACACACACACACAGCAGCGGACCCAGAGTCTCTGCAGGTGTCGATGTTTGTTATTTGTGGTTGAAAAAGATACTCTACACACACTATTCTTGTTTCCCTTCACTCCATAATTCCACATTAGTCCATGTGTATATACTTCATTCTTTTGAGCTGCTTAATATTCCCCAGCCCACCCTCCCTATGACTAACCAAAAGTTACCATCGCTTCCAACTGTTCCCTGCCACAAACCAGTGCTGCAGTGTGTTTGAACACTCATGCACATCTCTCTCTGGCTGAGCTCCCCGGCAGAGGGGTTTCTGGGTTTAATGATACGCGCCCTCTTCATTCTGACGCTGGCAGAAGGGCCAGGCCATCTGCCCGCGCACCAGCAGGAGGGGGAGCCCACGCCTCGCCAGATGCAGAGACCCTCCTTTCCCAACCGCCCATCCTCCTGTTCACTCAGCCTCTCAGCCTCTCACGTGCCTGTCCCATCGGGTCTGACCTTGGCGTTTTCCTCATAGTTGCAGAGCTCCAGCAACAGGTTCTGTTTTTTCTGACTCAACTCTCGGATCCGGTCCTGCTCTACGCTGATGTCCATGACATTGCCTCTCATCTCAGCCGTGCCTGGCAGGTAGCCCCGGACTGACAGGAGGGAAAAAAAACAAACCCACAGGACTGAGGGAGGGCCGAAGCACAGAGAGGTCTTACTTTTAAGTCATCAATGACCTACTCTTAAAACATAAGTTCTCATTTCCCCAACTCAAGTGAATTCATTAGGATGAAAGGGTATCAACACAAACACTTTATGGTGAATCTCCCGGGATTCTGACCCAATTAGATTGAGAAATCTGACTTCTCAAAGATCTCTCCTATCCCAGTTTACTTTCTCCATCCACCGAGCAGCAGATTAACTGTTGGCAGCCATCCATCCGGTAATCTCCCTCCACCACACCAGCAATCGCAGATGAAAAGTTGTCCTTAAAGATGACCTCCCCAGTCCGGTCACTTCGAGCATCGACCTAAAAATAGAACAAGAACTTGAAAACAGCTTCTGCTCTAGGTTCTTAAAAATGACACAAAATTTTCAAGTTCAATCAGCTTTAGAAGTTTTTAAGAGAGCTCCAAGGAGGGGACTTCCCTGGTGGTCTAGTGGTTAGGAATCTACCTTCCGGTGCAGGGGATGAGAGTTTGATCCCTGGTGGGGGAACTAAGATCCTACATGCCACTGGGTAACTAAGCCCTCTTGCCACAACTAGAGAGCCTGCACACAGCAGCGAAGGATCCCTCAAGCTGCAACTAAGACCCGATGCAGCCAAATTAAAAAAAATTTTTTAAATGAGTACTCCAAGGGGCTCCCCCTGTGTCTTCTCAATACATACCTATAACCAAGGGGCCAAGGGACCTCACTTAGCTCTGTTTTTTCTTAAAAGCTGTTTTACATACTGGCCTAGTATTTCATTTGGAGAAGTGGGTTGGCTGAGAGGCAGTACTTTTAGAAAATATATAACACAGTGTGAAAGTCCAAACTTCCCAGGTTCGAATTCCAGCTTTGCCACTCACTACCTGTGGGATCTTGGGCAAACCTCTTTAACCATTCTGGACTTGGCTTCCTCATCTGGAGATCAACAATAAGAACATGAGGAAAATAACACTATAACCAAGGGGCCAAGGGACCTCACTTAGCTCTGTTTTTTCTTAAAAGCGGTTTTACATACTGGCCTAGTATTTCATTTGGAGAAGTGGGTTGGCTGAGAGGCAGTACTTTTAGAAAATATATAACATAGTGTGAAAGTCCAAACTTCCCAGGTTCGAATTCCAGCTTTGCCACTCACTACCTGTGGGATCTTGGGCAAACCTCTTTAACCATTCTGGACTTGGCTTCCTCATCTGGAGATCAACAATAAGAACATGAGGAAAATAACTGTATCTACACGTCAGGGTTGTAACAAGGTCTAAAAGGGTTAACATGTGTTAAGCAAGTAGAACAGGGACTGGCACATAGAGGTATACAAGATATATTAGCTCTATATACAAATTTCACCTTTATTATATATAAATATATAAAATACATTACACCTAAAATTTTTATTTATTTGGCTGTGCTGTGTCTTAGCTGTGGCATCAAACTCTTAGCTGCAGCATAGGATCTAGTTCCCTGACCAGGGATCAAACCTGGGCCCCCTGCACTAGGAGTGTGGAGTCTTAATCACTGTTCCACCAGGGAAGTCCCCAATTATATCTAAAGTTTGAAAAATGCCAAGCAAGCCCAGTCTCTCACCATCCATGCTTCTGGAATAGCCCTGTTTAAGGTCCCTTTGCCACGTGAACTACTGAGATACTGCAGAGAGCCCTATAATCATCCACATCTCCTCTTCCCAGCAGTCGGATAAATAAATCACTGACCCTTCAGAAACGAATGCATCACAAAACAGCAGGGAAGGAAAACCAATGGGCCCCCTGCACTAGGAGTGTGGAGTCTTAATCACTGTTCCACCAGGGAAGTCCCCAATTATATCTAAAGTTTGAAAAATGCCAAGCAAGCCCAGTCTCTCACCATCCATGCTTCTGGAATAGCCCTGTTTAAGGTCCCTTTGCCACGTGAACTACTGAGATACTGCAGAGAGCCCTATAATCATCCACATCTCCTCTTCCCAGCAGTCGGATAAATAAATCACTGACCCTTCAGAAACGAATGCATCACAAAACAGCAGGGAAGGAAAACCACCTAAAATGAGCTTTCATTCTAATCAAGAACACATGCATTATTGACAAAAGGCTGCTGCTGCTAAGGCACTTCAGCCGTGTCCAACTCTGTGCAACCCCATAGACTGCAGCCTACCAGGCTCCTCCGTCCATGAGATTTTCCAGGCAACAGTACTGGAGTGGGTTGCCACTGCCTTCTCCATGATAAAAGGCTAGCTACAGAAAATCTAACAGAGCAAGCATCTCACTGACCACTATTTTTATCTTTTCATAAACAGCCTTCTGGGCAAAATTTTGCAGTGAAAAACACACTAATGTAGGTCATAGCTTACTACCAGCTCCTATCCCTTGGCTGGAGAATACCATGCTCTTAGTAACAACATCAGGTCAGCCTGAAAATTATGGATGCAATGAATAGCCTGTATTGACCAGAGTTCTTCACACATTAACAGAAGCCTCGAACTCAGACTGAACTGAACTTGCTTCATTCTAACTTTTCCATATCCTTCATTCAGCACTGCGTTTCTGCAATATTTAGCAAATAAGAGGATTAACTTGCTAACTAAGAAACAGGGCTACAAATCTGTGTTTCTGTGGATATTCTATTCTTTTGCTTTATCAATATGAAAGTTTTGCCATGGAAAAGACCCTCCAACTAAACTAATGACCTACTAAAGAAAAAGTTAGTTGGCTAGTTGCATTTAAATTAAGTAATTTTGCACCTATGTTCACCCGGTGGATCAATATTCCTTTTAATGTTGTTTCTGTTGAGTGCAGACAACAATTGCTCCACTTATATAATGAACTGTATAGTTTGCCTATCTTTTGTATGGCTTAGGACATACAAATTATGATTATGTAATAGAAATTTCTTAAAATTTTGAAAGCATTTAACTAGACAGACTTTGAGGTTTAGAGTCAGATCTGAAGGTTACTTTTGATAACTTCTTAAGTAGTTTTATAATTCTTGAATCAATCATAATAATTTATATTCCCCCAGAATAGGGTCCCCTTTTATGGGTTTTCAAGTTTCTTAATAAGCAACTACACAGTCTTCCTCTGTAATTTTTAACACCTATACCAAAAACAAAACCAAGTGGAGAAGTAGGAACCAACATAACCGTTTTTTAGAATCTGTTCTTCACACAACACCAAAGGAAGGTTACAAGACACCAGCCAAAAGCGAAGAAAAATCAAAGAAGGAAAGCTAGAACTAGCTGATCTCCTTCAGGCAGTCAGCACTGACAGATGAAAGAGCNTAATTTTTAACACCTATACCAAAAACAAAACCAAGTGGAGAAGTAGGAACCAACAGAACGGTTTTTTAGAATCTGTTCTTCACCCAACACCAAAGGAAGGTTACAAGACACCGGCCAAAAGCGAAGAAAAATCAAAGAAGGAAAGCTAGAACTAGCTGATCTCCTTCAGGCAATCAGCACTGACAGATGAAAGAGCGAGGGCAAATGGTATCCATGGAGATCTGGCAGCTCCTTCGGCAGTTTCTAACAAGACAATCCTGACTTGCCAAGAGACTGTACAAAGTTCTGATTTGAAGTTAACAAAGGAAAGAAGCAAAAAAAAAAAAAATCCTACTTTGAAGTTATAGCTTGGAAAACAATGATAACATAACTTCCCGCTAATTCTAAGATTTTAGTCAAACTTGAAGATTTACTAGAAAAGAGGTACATACACAGTTCACTACTAGCTTACTAAAAATCTGTTTTTTTTCTTGCCTATGCCTATGATCAACTTGATTGATTCCCATCCCTTCAAGTAAGGGATTTAGACCTTCCCTGGAGATCTTCCCCCAAATAGGGCTTATAAACCGAAAGGACACTCACTCACTCTGCAGTGTTGATTACCAGAGCAGGAAGAAAAAATCTAGGAAGATTATGAAGTTAAATTTGAAAGCACAACCAGAGAACTCAAGTACATATTCTCGTGTTAATGTTTGGAGTCATACAGCCAATATATCTCAGTAGTTATTACTTTAAATTATACTTGAACAATACTATTTAAACTTACCTTCCCATTGGACCAACCAGTTATCAGTTCACACACTCCATCAGAGTTAAGGTCAAAAGCATGAATACTCATGGCATGATTTTTGGACTGAAAAGGAATTTCAATAATTAGTATAGAAGTCTCCCAATAAGTATAAAATCCCTGAATATCAGAGGCTATATCATACGAACTTTAATTCTCCAGTATCGGGCTGTTTTGTCATAAACTCCAACGGTGCCATTGGAAAGGGCGTAAGCAAATCGACTGCCATACATGGGGCAAAGAGAGGTGATGACCTGCAAAAAACAATGAAAAAGACAGAAAAAGATAAAGCTCATTAAGGCTCAGTTTAGTGCAAAGTGACTTTATAAAACTGCATACCTTGCTACAAGTGTGTTAAAATTAGGTTTAAATGCACTTCCAATCCATTAGTGGAGAATGTGCTCTTCTCTATGATCCATGTCCTCTATTTCAGATTTGGATCATGAGAATTAAACTCACAAAGTTTACTGTTTTAGATCAAGCATATGTAGCAAATTTCAACAAATTATTTTTTTAAATAATAAAATCGAGAAATTAAGGAGGAAACAGACTATGTACACAAGATCTGGAATATGTAACATTGATGTTATACACACTAGCTCAAATATTTTAATGATTATTTCAATTTCCTTAACTTATAATATCCTACCATCTAAATTTTAAAAGGACTTATAAAATCCACAAATAAATATATTTTAAGAGTATACTTTTCCAAGGTATAATTTACTATTTGCTAGAAGAAAACATGAGGAGAGGTGAGGAGATACACCTCGTCCAAGGTAAGGAACAGCGGCTGTGCTTTGCTGGAGCAGCCGTGAAGAGAAACCCCACGTCCAAGGTAAGAGAAACCCAAGTAAGACGGTAGGTGTTGCAAGCGGGCATCAGAGGGCAGACACACTGAAACCATAATCACAGAAAACTAGTCAATCTGATCACACGGACCACAGCCTTGTCT